>OVAP01001757.1:0-22281 GCA_900406295.1 Aurinia saxatilis | reverse complement strand
AAGCCGTCGCAAATTTCCCTCGCAAACGGCGTGTTTTCTTGTAGTGAATGGTACGTCTTAGATTAGGTTTTTTTAAATGTTTTTGTTCGTGTCTCAAGAAATAGGATTCAAAGGTTCAACCACGAGGATGTAGAATCGATCGACTGCCTCTGCAGCATTCGATCAATCGCCTGCAGTTCATAAGCTTCATTTCACTGTTTCAATGGAAAACCAAAGGGCACTAATTCAGATCAACTGGTGATCCAGGAGAATGGTGCGCTACAACACTAATCGAGAGAAAGTAAAAAAAAATCAGGAGAATCACACGGTGATTCGATCAATGGATATCTGTATCGATCGATGAAGACTCAGAATGATGAAAACTTCCTCAATTCAACACGACAAATGACGATATATTGATGTCGTCAGGTAAAAATCTTCACATATTCCTTGTAAAGTCCTTTCATTTCCAATAATACAAAGAAGGTCATTTGATCCATTCGAAGACGACGAGGTAAAATCCATCTTCCATTTCTATTTCAATCCATTTCAATTCCCATTTCGCTCTCACAACTTCTCAACATCGAGGACGATGTTATTCAAATCTGGGATGTATTCCTCATTATCTAACTCGGTTGTTTCTTTTGACGCACTTTTTGCACCCATTTTTTAAAAAAATTATCGAGTCAAAAGGGTTTTATTGAGTCAACCCAGGTCTGGAATAAAGACTTTACTCACAGCTCGATTTTGTGGCCTAGTGACCATCTTTATAAGTCTGCATGAGGCACTTGTTTCAAAAACTTCATACTCAAGCTTCACCAGCATATCTCGGTTTGTACTTACTTTAATAAATCTGATTTTTTACTATATTTTACTTGAACCTAAACCGGACTTTAAATCTTTTTTGTTGGAGGTGTTAGAGTAGGAAAACTAAATACATTCAGGACTTCTTATCCACTTTACCACTCTTTTGCTGATCCTGAATGGCCAACTCACTTTTAGTTGGTACCACACCCATAAACGTAACCTCGTTTCAAGCCCTATGCAGTCTCTTTTCTTTTGTCTTATATGCAATATGTGTAAAACGGCCGGAGAGATGAGACCAACGTAGTTTTCCAATTACTCGTGAAGACTGGCGAAAAAAGCATGCTACGATCTTAATATACGCACGAAGATTCAAAGAGAAGGTTTCAAGACCTATTTCCCTGGTAAAGTTTCATCAAAATTAAGGTCAAATTTGTGCCTTGCTGTATATGGTGAAAGCTTTTGAAAAAAGAAAAAACCAAAGCTGTATGATCCATACTTGTTTAGCAAAAAGGCCAGGGAAATCAAGGACCAAAGATGGAGAAAGGTGGAAAACATTTAAAGCAGTCCGAAGATGTTTGAGAAGAGTTTAGATTCCCTTAAAAGAATCTAAATCTGGGGGAGGAACGAGCCGAGCTAAGAAGAGAGTGATTGAAGAGCTGTGCCATCACGCGGTTGGATCTCTCTTGGTTTTTTGCAAACATATCGCAATTTTCCTGAGTACGGTAACCCCTAAACACATTAGCCCCACCTCTAAAAATTAGCCTGCTCACATAACAAACCTAGCCTGTTTTACCTAGTTGATACTCTCCAGTAACAAAGCACACGCAATAATTAATGAATGTAGAGAGTCAAATTTTGGTGCAGTTAGGGTATTTGCAGCTTAAGATTTTGTTGGACCAATTGGGAGAGTTGTGGTGGGAGTATGAGATGAGATCTTTTGGGTAGGATTGTCAAAATAACCATCACGAAGTTGCAGCCTCTAAGTTGTGGTACACGTAAGTGAGTTCCTAACTTTTCAAACTTATTTTCCTTTCTTGGCATATTGATTGTTCGAGAACGAACAAAGCTAACTCTGGGGGATTTGATAGGGCTGATAGTTTGCCACTTTTCGATATTGATTTTTAGTGTTTTTCATGAAGAAACTATTTGATTTGAAACATAAACCACTGGATTTCACATTTCTCTGTTTGCAAAGTGTTTTTGTTAAAATAATGCATTTCAGGTCACAAATGGGCCTTTTCTATCAAGTCCAACAAATCAACATCAGAAGTTTAGGCCCACATGAAGGAGATGTTTGTTTTGGATTGAAGTGAGGAGTTAAGACAATCAAGCACCGTGAGTTAGTTGTCACATGGGCTTGGAATCAAGTCGTTTTCTCTCAGGAATAAGAAGTTAAGCCCAAATAATTGAAGATGTATTGAGAAGCCCGTATAAGATGAAGGCCCACTCGACCGGAGGAGAGGCCCACCGATCGATCAAAGCCAATAATCCAAGGAAGCTTCAGGTACAAATTTAAATAAGGACCGTTGCCTTCAGGGAGATATCATAATATGTTGGAGATAATCACATAAGATATTGAATCTTAAGAAGACGCATTTCAGATAGTGTCGATCGATTATAATAATATTCATCGATTGACCGGAGTAGGATAGACACAAATATTTGGATTCCTATCCAAATCCTCTTCCTGATTTATCTCGGCCAACTGCTCGACCCTCTCCTCTAAATATACAGACGACTGAAGCCTAAGAAAAACACACCATTTAAAAAAATTTCCAAGCATCCACGCTTAAAAGTTTATAGTTTCTTTTCATCGTTGTCATCTTTTATTCTGCTTTGATCATTGCTTTCAAGGACGAAGTTTGTAATCTCTGCACTCCAGAGAAGCTATTTTGAACCCTCTTGATTTATATAATAGCAATTTTCATTGTCATTATGTTTGTCTTTAGCATGATTGAGTAGTTTTCTAGTTAGGAATAGGGCTTTTCTTGGAGGAATCATTGTTAGATAGATAGGCCATAGGGCTGTGTAATGACTAGTTAATAAGCTTACTTTCATATCAGATCCTAATTCAATCATATGATAAACATGCTACTCATATCAGATCTTACTTAGGAATCGCACCCACATGGAGCAGAGTGTACACAGTACCACGTCCTAGTTTACTCGAGCTAAGTAGCAAATATGAAATTGTTTTGGTGGCGATCGATCGACAATGTAAACTGATCGATCGATTGGTGCCTACAAATGCTAAAACAGAAAAAAACGTGAGATTAATCAATAAATAAAAGCGTTAGGAAATCAGGCAATGCATCAGAGGGTCACAGTTTGAATTATTCAGGGTAATGACTTGTGTAAATATCCTAGTCAAAGCTATATAGTTGAAATCATTATTAACTTACTTTCATATCAGATCTTAATTCAACCATAGGATAAACTTGCTACTAAGACACCACTTACAGTAAGAAATCCAGAACTTGATAGTGAAAACTTTACTATTTATAGTTTAGTAGAATTTGATCTCCTAATTTAATGCCTAGATTGAGTGGTTGATCAGCCCATAGGTTCTCTTCCTGAAAAGATATATGTTAGAGTTAACTCGGATATCAATCAAACTAGACTGGATAAGCCTGGCCATAAGGATAGTCAGTTAATAGTGATTTCAACTATATAGCTTTAACTAGGATATTTACACAAGCCACTACCCTGAATAATACAAAATGTGACCCTCTGATGCATTGCCTGATTTTCTAATGCTTTTATTTATTGATTAATCTCACGTTTTATTCTGTTTTAGCATTTCCAGGCATCAATTGATCGAACGCATTATCTGCAATCGACCAAAAGACGCCCCAGTCGATCAATCAGTTAACACTGTCGATCGATCGCCACCAAAACAATTTCATATTTGATGCTTAGCTCGAGTAAACTTCGACATGCTACTGCGTACACTCTTCTCTCTATGGATACGATCCCTAAGTACTACTGGGAGACTTGTGCGCTTGCATGACCTATTTTCGGTGAAAACTAAATCCCCATCAACCGACATCACAATTATGTTTGCAAATTATATACAGTTTATTTGTTCAAAATATATAGATTAGATGTCAGTTTACTTCAGTTAACCACTTGCCTCTCATCATTTTTTGTGTCGAAGTTATGGTCATCAATCACCACCTATCCATATTTCATCAACTCGTTCAAAGGTTGTCTGAATCTTCTACCATTCTCATAGAAGGTGACAGGCTGTTTGCTTTCTCGATTTCTCAACATAATCAGATTTGGCATGATCAGTCTTATACATATTTATCTTCTCATCTTATTAATTGTAACCATTTGACATACCCAAAAAAATTGTTCCTTCGCTGTTAAAACTAAGTCAGTCAATAGCTTGATCTGCTTTTAAAAGTCAAAAAAATCTTGTAGCCTAGATCTCTATACTACAAACCTTCTAAACTTTTCGGAACCCGGAAAAGAGCTGGAGTGCTATAGAAGTATTTTAGGGATACTGATGTATAGGGTTTTATGCATGTTTTCACCCACTATTTTCATGTCTTTTAACCTCATTTTTCATGCATTTGTGTTAGTTTGTTTCATATTCATTCACTTTGTACATTTTAGCTTGCATTTAGAACTTTGTCTTGCATTTTTGTATTTGCATTGCATATTTGCATGTTTTAGGTGCTTTTAGAGCTAAATGGACATAGAGGAGACATGGGGGATGCTTAATGAACAAATGGATGAGCAAGTGAGCAAGATAGGAGTCAAAGGAGTGAAGGAATGAAGAATTGAAGTCCCTGTACCAGAATATCGAGTGACACCCGATATTCACACTCGATATTTCAGCACAGGAGAAGACCACGATTCAGCAAACTCCATGTACCAAAATATCGAGTGACACTCGATATTTACACTCGATATCAAGGTCAACTTTACCCCTTCCCAAATTTTGTTGGCCTTATCCTAATTCCCTTTAACCAAAATCTTATCTTTTAAATACCTTTTTGGTTGTCATTTGTAAGGATAAGCTTCATTTTTATCATTATCTCTTTGAGAGAAAACATCAAGAACTCTCTCTTTTGTAAATTTGAGAGCTAGAGCTTTAAGCTTGAAGATATTGATATTTGTTTTTACCAAAACCTTTATCTTATCTTCCTTATCTTTGATTATGATTTCGTTAATCTCTATGGGTTTCATGGTTATCTGTGAGTAGTCATCTTATTGGTTTGTGGGTTGTGGTAGATTATTGCTTGAATAGGTTAGATCTTGTGAGAAAGGGGTTATTCTACAAGGATTGCTAGATTGTAGTGTTCATTAATGCTATCTTCTTATGAGGGATCATAGAAGAGAGATCTTAGGCTTCATCACACACAAGGTCTTTGATGAAATGCTTGAATGAACTAGATATTTAGCTTTCCTTCGTTTACCTTGGCTTCTTGTTTCATTAAAGCTATCTCTTTTTTAGGGATCAATATAGTATAGATTTTAGGCGTCATCTCACCTTCTTTGTTGGAATGCTTGAATAACCAAGACTTGTCTTGTGTTGATCACTAAAGCTATCACTTTTTGAGGGATCAATAGAGTATAAATCAATAGCTTCCACACATACAAGGTGTTTGATGATTTGCTTAAGTAGACAATATTTCTTCTAATGTTTTGTTTCCTTAAACATGTTAGTCATAGTTTATTTATGCTAGTCTCTAATGAGGGATCAATGGAGACTAGTTGCTTGTCATTCTATTCATGGTACCAAGGGATTGGGCCATTATAGGATACTTGTTTGAAATTAATTGACTTGTGTTTTGCTTTGTACACCTTACACCAAGGGATTGGGTAAGGTACTTAGTGGTAGATTGGACTCGCTCTTTCACGCTTGATTGTCATTGAATTTTGTATATTGGGAAATAGTCAAGTTTGATGATAGTTAAGATAATGACACCAAGGGATTGGGTCAAGCTACACATAGTAGTCCTTCGCGTATGATGGTGCTCCATTTGTAATTGACTACCCTTTCACAAGGTTTTATATATTCTTGTATGATCGTTATTACCACTACCCATCAACCAATATCCTTCTCTTATTGAGTCTTGTTTGTGTTTGCTTCAGTTTTACTTGTTAGTCTTTTAAATTGCTTGTTTAATTTGTTGTTTGATACTTGATTTAGCCTGTCTTGATTGCCTTAGCATAGTTAAATCATAATGTGCTCAAAGTGTTAGTATCTTCCTCTGAGTGGATTGATACCCTCTACAATACTACAATCTCTTTGGAGACTTGTAGCATAGCTATAGGTCTTTGATATCTAGACCATAAAAAGTCTACCTCAGATACGAGCCAATCGAAAGAAAATACAAAGTTGAGACGAATCAGGAAGAAGATTTGGATAAATATCCAAATATTTGTGCTTATCACTCTTCGGTCGATTGATTAACATTATTTTAATCGATCGGTTGTATCTGAAAACGCGTCTGAAGTATCTTTTGAATCTTACGTGATTATCTTCAATAACTAATGATATCTCCTCAAATTTAATAGTCCTTATATGATATTTTTTTCAAAACTTCTTGTGAATATTAGGCATGCTCGATCGGTTGGGCCTGGTCGATCGGTTGCGCCGGTAGTGGTCGATCGATTGGGTCTTCATCTCCAACGGGCTTCTTGATATATCTTCAATGATTTGGCTTAACTTCTTACTCCTAAGGTAAACGACTTTATTCCAAGCCCATGTGGCAGCTGACTCACGTGACTTGCTTGTCCTAACTCCTCACTTCAGTTCAAATAAATCATCTTCTTGATCCGGGCCTAGACTTCTGATGTTGAATTCATGGACTTGGTAGAATATGCCCATTTATAACATAAAAAGTCCTATTTTCACAAAACACCTTTGAAACATAGAAATGTGAAATTTAATAATTTAAGTCTCAAATCAAATGGTTTCTTTAAGAAAAGCACCGAAAGCCTATACTAAAAAACGGTAAAATATCACCCCTATAAAATCCCCCACACTTAGATGTGTTCATCCTCTAACAAACAATATGCCAAGAAAGGAAAATAAGTTTGAAACGTTGGGAACTCGCTTACTTGTTACCACAGCTTAGAGGCTGCAACTTCGTGATGGTCATCTCAACAATCCTCTCTAAAGGCTCTCTTCTCATACTCCCGCCTCAACCCTCCCAACTGGTCTAACAAAATCTCAACCTGCAAATACCCTAACTTCACCAGAATCTGACTCTCTACATTCGTTAAGTTATTGTGTGTGCTATCTTACCGGAAAATATCAGCTAGGTAAACCGGGCTAGGTTTGTAACGTAGGGAGGCTAATATTTAGAGGTGGAGGTTATGTGTTTAAGGGTTACCGTACTCAAGAGAAATGCGTGATATGCTTGCAAAAAGCGAGAGAGATAGGACAGCTTGATGTCACAACTCCCAATCGCTCTCTTCTTAGCTTGGCGCATTCCTCCCCGAAACTTAGATTCTTTTATGGGAATTTAAAGTCTTCTTCGAACATCTCCGGACTCCTTTGAATGATTCCCACCTTTTTCCACCTTTGATCCCTGATCCCCTGGCCTTTTTGCTAAACAAATATGGATCATAAAGCTTGGATTTTAGATTTTTTTTTTTCTGAGGTCCAAAAGTGTTCACCATATACAGCAAGGCACGAGTTTTACCTTAATTTTGATGATGTTCTACCAGGAATATAAGTCTTGAAACCTTCTCCTTTGAACGTCCATGCGTGTATTAAGATCGTAGCATGCTTTTTCACCTATCTTCACGAGTGATTGGAAAATTGCGTTGGTCTCATCTCTACGGCTTTTTTACACATACTACATATATATGTGTATAATATATATATATATATATCCCGCATCATAATCGCTTAATTCGATGTCCCACTTCACCAGTCCTCACGAATAACTCGGCATGTGGAAAATGCTTTGGACAGACTTGGTTATCGTTTTGACGCTCACGTGTGACTGAAAGTAAGCCAATAATTTACTTGCGGACATAATGGCTAAAGCCAGTTTTTTAGTTTCTGAATACCAGGGTTTTGCATCAAGTAGTGTTTTTCTTAGGTCATATATAGGGTCTATTTGTTCTTCGGTCTTTCCAAAATAGGTTTATGAGGACGTCATTATCTGACGCCGCATCGTACGAGTAGCGTAGTTCTCATGGCCCCGTTTCTACTAACACCGGTGATTCTGTGAGATATCTCTTTAATACAGTGAATACTTTCTTGCACTGCTTGTCCCATAAAAATTGATTATTTCATATTTAAATGTTAATGAACGGAAAGTATTCATGGTTTACCGCGAGATGAAACAGTAAGATAAAACGGTCTGAGGCGACAATCCGTCCGGTGAGTCCTGAAATTCTAGACATGTTCTTAGGGATGACAAACTCACAAACGGGGTGATCTAGTAGGCTCAATGCTCCGGGAAGTTAAGAGGTAACCAATGAATTCACCCAATGTAAGTTAAGGTGTAGAGGGTCGGACCAAGAATGAATATACCAGAAGGTATAGACAACAGAGCAAGATCAAATGGGAAATAAGTGTATATATTGGAGGTCCTAAGGTGAATATATATATATATATATATATATATATATATATATGAATAAATTCACCTCATAATTAAGAATATAAGTACAATATAAAGAAGAGTAAAATGCTCAACGAAAAAGAAGTGAATAGTTAATCGTGATTTTGGGTGGAGAAGAAGTTGTCTTTCTTTATGTATTTCCTTGGCTTTATACCCAATGTTTTCTTGTGTAATATTCTCATTTAACTCAATTTTTATCTCATTATTGACCCATTAATAATCGAGATCGACCATTATCATTTTCATACTTTCAGCTACTTATATCTGAAGTAAGTACTATTTTAAGTCTTCTTTGTGGGCTTGGCCGAAAATATGTATCTTTTAGTCTTTGAGGGGTTTTACTTAGTATGCCCAAAACATTGGCTCCTACAACAATAGACACCCACAAAATTTTATTGAGTTTGCATCTTTTTCTTTTTTTCTTCATACTTTCTTATGTGTATCCATTCTACCCCAAAGTTTTCTTTTAGTACGTGGCTGGCTTTGAAGAACAGGCTGGCAACAGGAGATAGAATGAGGTCTTGGAGCACAACTGTAAACACAAGGTGTATTTTTTGCAATGAGGAACAGGAGTCCATTGGTGATCCGTTTTTGGATGCTCCTACTGAAGGAAAATCTGGAGGCAGTTGATGAGAGGCTTAATGTTGGAGAATTACTCTGCTGTGTGGAACAGAATGGTGGAGTTCATGTCAACTGATGACATGGAGCAGGAAATGAGATATCTAATAAGGTATGGTTTCCAAGCAACAATTTATATGCTATGGTGGGAAAGAAACAGGAGGAGACACGGTGAGGACCCTTTCACTGTACAAATGATGGTTTTAAATATAGATAACTAGGAACTGGATAAACTCAGTGAGTCAAAGAGATGAAGAAATGGAGGGTATGGTACTAAGTCGATGGTATGAAGCAAGAAGAGTGGTATATTCTAATTAGTATCCTAAACAAGTTATTGTACATAAAGATTAGGTCTCTTGTAAAACTAGGTTGCTTTTGAATAAATTTAACACATTATTCAACAAAAGAAATAAGACTCTTATATATATATTTTTTTTGTTTTACACAGTATATCGCTAATATTCAAACTTATAATGTTAAATAGTTTATTTTGTGTTTTTTAAATACTAAGGTTAAACATTTATATATTAAAAAAATATTCAATTCGTAAGTGTACATTACAAATTTTGTCGTTCAAAAATATCAAAAAAACACTATTACCATACTACCCTTAATGGATGTCTAGGTTTAATGAGTACATGTATAAGAAATAGCGCCGCTTAGAAAAAATCAAATAATTGTAAATCCCAGTCCTCATCATTGATCAGAAATCGAAGGAAAACTCTTCGTATAAATCTAATCAAATTCTGATGCGATTCCAAACATTTATTTAGCTCACCGAGAATCAAGCCTCGTCTATAAATATTTGATATTCAGCTTGCTTTCTCGATTTCAGGTAATTTGGTTTTTTAATCAACACATTTTAATTAAAATTATATTTAACTATTCGCTAACATCTTTCTTGACATTTTGGGTTTAAATTATTGCAATTCCTTTATCATACTTTTCTAAGTTTTAAAGTACTTTTGATTATTCTGGTGAGTATGATGCAATTTGTTTACGTTGTACGACACATATTTATAATTTATTTTCTATTTTGAAAAATACATGTCCTTCTCTAGGTGTAAAACATATGAATAAAAGAATTGGCAGTGCTTAAAAACAATCTCAAATCCCATATACTTAATCATGGATACAAAATCCCAGATCCCATATCTCGAATCCTGAATGGGAGGAGAACTCTTTTACATATCTCATTGGATGGTAATGAAATTTCAGATATTTGTTGGGCCTGACGGGAATTGGGCCTCGTTTGTAAATCTTGTATTGTCAGCTTAATATCCTTCTTACAGGTAATTCCATTCTTTTTTAGTAGATTTTTATTAATATTAATTTCATGGATTCTCTCTCTCTCTCTCTCTCTCTCTCTCTCTCTCTCTCTCTCTCTCTCTCTCTCTCTCTCTCTCTCTGAGTTATTGTAGATTGTTGTTTCTTACTGTTTTTTTAGTTTCATTGTACTTATATGATTTCCGATAGGATGATGCAAATTTTACGTTTTATTATTAAGAATTTAATTCAGACGGTGTAATGTGACATTTACACAAGCCAATAGAGAACCCTAAGAAAAACACTTCCACCACTATGGTAAAATCTAATAGGCTTTACTTTTAACAAGAATTTGTATCTACTCCGTGCATGTATCTTTTTTGCATTTTGTATTGTTCTCGTTCAAATAATATGATTTTTTCTTTTGGAATTCATTGTCTAGCTATACTGAAGTAAGGAAATTGTTTTTAGAAACTAATTTTTTTAAAAAATGAATGATATCTATCATATGATTATTTACATAAATTTTTTAAATTATTGTTACGATTTATATATGAATAATCATCAGTGAAATTCTAAAATTTGTGTTCTTCTATTTGATTTATTGTAGATTTTTTTTCTTACAGTTTTGTTTTAGTTTCATTGTACTTATATGATTTCCGATTGGATGATGCAAATTTTACGTTTTATTAAACGTCATTTTTAAATATGTTCTCTATAATCAAATTTTTGTTATCAAGAATATTTCAGACTGTGTAATGTGACATTTACACAAGTCAATAGACAACCTTAACAAAAACACTTCCACCACTATAGTTAAATCTTAGGTTTTACTTTTAACAAGAATTTGTATCTACTCTGTGCACGTATCTTTTTTGCATTTTGTATTGTTCTCGTTCACATAATATGGTTTTTTCTTTTGGCATTCATTGTCTAGCTATATTGTAGTAAGGATATTGTTTTAATTAACTATTTTTTTAAATGAATGATATATATCATATGATTCTTTACCTAATGTTTTTAAAATTATTGTTACGATTTATATTTGAATAATCATCAGTGAAGTTTACAGTGTCTAAAAACTAATTTCTTCTATTTTTCGAACATATAGGAATTCTTCATACTCAAGCATCTATACGCATAATCGAAAATCAAACATCATAAATAAATATAGAGAAGGAAACAAAACCAAATGAAAAAGTACCAGCACAAAAAATAGATTTCCATTCCATATAACTAACAGTGGGCATTCGGTTGTTCGGTGTGGTTCGAATGTTTTAGCTTTCGGTTTCTTCAGCTTTCAGAAAATAATTCTCTTTCATAAAAATATGATATATATTTCTCTTCAATTTGATCTGTATTATTAGGTTTTTGTTTTC
Organism: Aurinia saxatilis; assembly: GCA_900406295.1. Taxonomy (NCBI): domain Eukaryota; kingdom Viridiplantae; phylum Streptophyta; class Magnoliopsida; order Brassicales; family Brassicaceae; genus Aurinia; species Aurinia saxatilis. The sequence continues at coordinate 10,634 of OVAP01001757.1, read as the reverse complement.
TGAAAAAAAAAACACACCCGTTTGAGATAAGAAAAAAAAAAATTGGTCAGCTTGATCCGAGTTCAGTTTAGTTGTGAATAAAAATATAACAGAAACAAAGTTAAATGATTAGTATGATAGATTTTATTATAGTTTAATATGTTGCTCTATACATTCAATAAAAATATTGATTTACTATTTATTTTTTGTTATTTCAGTTAATTTGGTTTAATTTAATAAAATTCGGTTTTGGTTCAAGTAATTTTGTTTGATAAATCTCTGTTTCATTCGGGTTGTCTCATTGTTCGGTGCAAGTTTGATTTTGGAAATTTCTATTAGGGCTTGGGAATTTTTGTTCCTTTCGGGAAATTTGCCTACACTTACTTAAAACGTTATTACTATATCACTCTAGCATAACTAGTTTTAGTTTTTGGTGGTGGATTTTGAAGCCTAAACTTCCTGCCTAGACTGGTCATTCTTTGTGACCTTATGAGTTGAATTTATTTGGAAAAGAAGTTCGAAGCATTAACAGAAATTCACATCCCGTTTTATGAAACAGACCTACCTTCATTTGGAAACAAACCAAGAAATAAAACATCGCTTTTAATAGCCAGCATTTTTGGTATCTTGATCTGATCCTAGAAGTAGCTATCATCACTTTGTGTTGTACCTTCACTGATTAGTTCTAAGAATGTGTCATTTCGACTTATTTCTTTTATCAATGTTTTCTTAGTGATGTTAGAGCTTTTGTAAATGTGAACTTATAAGTTCCTATGTCAATTGTGGTTTTTCTCGATATTTGGAAAATGGTAGTGGACCTTATGCTAGATCCGGATATAGTTATACTCTTGTTAAGCAAGGGATTTAATATGGCTTGTATCTCCGTGACACAAGGTGATTAACAATGTAAGCTTATACCATTGTCCACCATTACCCGTCGTTGAGATATGAGCCATTGATGTAATGGTGGACAATGGTATACTGACAACAAACTAGTAATTGTAGTATAGTGTAGGGTATTGAACAATGAGCTCAGATATGCCTACGGAAACCGAAATCAATCCTATCTAAGAATTGAAATAAAAAATAAAAGGAGTGGTGTGTGTGTGCAATGATTGCAAGAATTGAAACTAAGATTAAACAAAAATATAAAAGGCGTTAGGCATTCGGAATTCACAGGTACTCAATTATCCAAGGACCAACTGAAGAACCACTTGAACTCGATCATAAAGATTATATTAGCCTAGGCTGTATGGGAAAATCGTACTATATTTGGAAATCCCATAGTGTATGGGTACAGTCCAAGCATTATTGAGTGGGATCGATCTTGTTCACAAATTCGCAGTGACAGACATTTGAGACTGGTATGCCTCCGATCAGCTTGTCTCTATGCGTCTAAGCTCATCAAACAATAGATCTGGAACATATGTGTCTGGTATGGCCTCTGCAGATAGAACCTAAGATCAGTGAGCTGGTACGGCCCAAAAACATTAAAACTATAGAAGATGCAAGCACAAAGCATTACCCTATTTTTGTTTAGTCAATTGGATATATGATCCCTTATGAATACCCTAATACCTAACGGAGAACTACTCAGCCATAGCGAAGCACACAAAAAATCCAAGAAGAAAATACGCATTAATCACCTTTCAGAGATTACAAAGGCTGTTTAGAAAACAAAAGTAGTAGAATCATTTTCTTAAACCATGGTCTGAATAAAAACTTTATATGGAACAACACAAGCGTGGGCAAAAAGTGTAACATTAAAAACGTAAGGACAAATTCCGCAAAAGGAAATCTTCGTCTTTGCTGAAATCCCATCAGATGTCGATCGACGTTTGAACGTCTGACGATCGATACATTCTTTGTGACGGTCATTCTTGAATAGGTGTTGGTCGACACTAAGGTTGCTTCAATCAACGTTCTTCCACAGATTTCTTCTGTTCGTCCTTTTTCATTCCAATTTGCATCTTTTTCGTTCCGAAAGCACCAATAGGCACAATAACCCTAAAAGACTCAGTAAAAGACTATGAATTCCAGCATAAAAGTGACAAAATTTGAGATACACCAGCCATACAAAATCTATTGGTTGAAGAGGGTATAAGCTTCGCTGAGGCTAGTGTAAGGTCAACCAACATTTCAACATCGGTGACAACTACAATAGGCATATGATTACATGAGTCAACACTTGCAAAAGTTTCATGTGACTAGGAACACATTAATCAAGAAATTCAACTGAAATGCCAAGTAGAACTAATCATCGATCATAGTTATATATATATATATATATATTATTTAATATTATAAGTTTACTTTCAAGACCAACCGTCAGCTAGAACTTTGAACCATATTGCTCAAGAATGATAAGAACCCTTGTTTGATTTAAAAAGTGAAATTATAAACCAAATGTCAGTATATATATACCAAATGTCAGTATATATATATACCAAATGTCAGTATACGAAATGAAATTATAAACCAAATGTCAGTATATATATATATAGAAACAACAACAAACCAAAGAGACATAATCATAAAGAAATTTGAGTTTAAATGGGTGTGGGGAAAACAAGTCCAGCCAGATGTTTGTCTCCAAGTCCATTGCATTGTCGAAAATTATCATCCTAAGTCCATTTCGTTGTCAAAAATCATCATCCACATGTTTCTCTTTGGATCAATATACAAAATATGTAAGAAACGTTTTTGCTACATAACTCAACTCTCCTTCAACAGTCATAAATATTAGTTTGAAGCTTTTTGGACCCTTGTCGTAATGAGAGAGAGGTAAAAAACTTTGAATTCAACCATAACCTTTTCTATGCATCCTTTAAACGCACATTGTAATAATATCCTTAGTGCAACCAACAAAAGCTAACCTTCCTTCATAAGATATCATATTCGGACAGCAAACACTGCTTTTACCCCCTTATGGCATCTCGATCTTATCAAGATTTGCAGATCTCACACAGATCTCATTATTACTAATCTAGATTTACGAATGGCTTGATATTACAAAACTCCATAATATGCATCGCCCATGAAGCATATGGTTGGTTGTGACCGTTCTCCATGATTCTGGAACTGATTCTAAAGTTAAAACCCGACACTCATCGTAGACTTAACTAAAAGGCATGCACATTACATATTTTTTTGCTTCAATTGGATTGTATAAAAAATTACTGCTGTAGCACTCCAGCTCTTCTCTGGTTTGGGGAAAGTTAAGAAAGTTCTCATGCTAGGTTTCCAGACTACGGGATCTATTGAATTTTTAAAGCATATCAAGCCATTGACTGGATCAGTTTTAATACTCAAGGAACATTTTTTTGGTATGTCACGTGGTAATTATTTATAAGTTAAGAAGAGGAATATGTATAAGAAATATCATACAAAATCTGATTGTGTTGAGGAATCGAGAAAACAAACAGCTTGTCACCTTTTCTGAAGAATAGTAGAAGATTCGGCCAACTTTTGAACGAGTTGATGAAATATTTAGCGGTGGTGATTGATGACCATAGTTTCGACACACAAAATGGTGAGATTCAACTGGTTAACTACGTACTGAAGTAAACCAACATCACAATTACGTTAGCAAATTATATACAATTTATTTAATCAAAAAGATAAAAATTAGATGTCAGTTTACTTCAGTTAACCACTTGACTCTCATCATTTTGTGTGTCGAAGTTATGGTCATCAATCACCACCCATCCATATTTCATTATTTCGTTTAAAGGTTGTCCGAATCTTCTACTATTCTTCATAGAAGGTGATAGGTTGTTTGTTTTCTCGATTTCTCAACACAATCAGATTTGGCATGATCAGCCTTATACATATTCCTCTTCTCATCTTATTAATTGTAACCATTTGACATACCCAATAAATTTGTTCCTTCACATTTAAAACTAAGTCAGTCAATAGCTTGATCTGCATTAAAAAGTCAAAAAAATCTCGTAGCCTAGATCTCTATAATAAGAACTTTCTAAACTTTGCCGAAACCGGAAAAGAGCTCTAGTGCTACAGAAGTATTTTTGGGATACGAGGCAATCGAAGGGAAATACAAAGTAATGTGTTTGCCTTTAGTCAAGCATGCGATGAGTGTCGGGTTTAAACATTGGGATCCGTTCAAGAATCATGGCGAACATTCAAAACAAACTATGTCATCATTATCTTGTTACCCTTCACAGGCGATACATATCAAGCAAGTCATTATTCTAAATTTGTAATAATGAGATTTGATGTGAGATGTTAAAATCTTGATATGACAGAGTTGCCATTAAGGGGGTAATAGCGGTGTCTGGCATATGAGGATGATACCTTATGAAAGAATGTTAGTTTTTTTTTCTTTTTCAAATAAGGATAGTACTACTATGTGCATTTGAAAGGACGCAGAGAAAGGGGTATAGTTGAATTCAAATGTTTTGGCTCTCTCTCATTATGGTCGGGGATTTAAAATATTCAAACTAATAGGTATCACTGTTGAAGACGAGTTCATTTATGTACGAAAAACATTTCATAAGTCATTTCGTATTTTATATAGTGATCTAAGATAAACACCATTAGAAGAGTCGAATATGGAGAAATTGTGGATAATGATATTCGAGAATGCAATGGACTTGCAGGCAGACATCTGCCTGGACTTCAGTTTTCCTCAGTCAAATTGAAACTCACATGTCATTTTGAATATGTCTCTTTGGTTTTCTGTTGTTTCTCTTTGTTTCTTTTTTTTTTTTTTTTGCATTATTGACCTTAGGTTTATCCAACCTTGTGATTCTATAATTTTGTTTCCATTACGAGTCGTTATCTCTTGATTTAAAAGAGGACATACAAAAATGAAGGCAGAAGGTATATATATCCCGCGTCATAAACGCTTAATTCAATGTCCCATTTCACCAGTCCTCAAGAATAACTCGGCATGTGGAAAATGCTTTGGACAGACTGGGTTTTTGTTTTGACGCTCACGTGTGACTGAAAGTAAGCCAATAATTTACTTGCTGACATAATGGCTAAAGCCAGTTTTTTAGTTTCTGAATATCAGGGTTTTGCATCAAGTAGTGTTTTTCTTGCGTCATATATAGTTTTTTTTGCTCTTCGGTCTTTCCAAAATAGGTTTCTGAGGACGGCATTATCTGACGCCGCAACGTACGTGTAGCGTAGTTCTCATGGATCCGGTTCTACTAACACCGGTGTTTCTGTGAGATATCTATTTAATACCATGAATGCTTCCTCGCACTTCTTGTCCCATACAAATTGATTATTCCATATATATTAAGACATCGAAGAACAGGAGGTATTTCTCGGTTGACCACGGGATAAAGCAGTAAGATAAAACGGTTTGAGGCGGCAATTTGTCTGTTGAGTCCTGAAATTGTAGACAGGTTCTTAGGAATGACATACTCACAAAGGCAATGATCTAGCTTTGGGTTATGCTCAATGCCTCTGGAAGTTATGAGGTATCCCATGAATTCGCCCAATTAAGTTAAGATTAAGAGGGTCGGACCAAGAATGAATAGACAAAAAAAACCGTTATAGACAACACAGCAAGATCAAATGAGAAAATAAATGTATATATTGGTGGTCCTAAGGTGAATATATACATATTTACGAATACGGTCACCTTATAAGAATATAAGTACAATATAAAGAGGAGTAAAATACTCAAACGAGAAAGAAGTGAATAGTTAATTGTGATTGTGAGCGGAGAAGATGTTGTCTTTCTTTATGCCTTTCCTTGGCTTTATACCCAATGTTTTCTTGTGTAATCTTCTCATTTAACTCAATTTTTATCTCATTCTTGATCCATTATTATCGAGATAGACCATTACCCTTTTAATATTTTTAGTTACTTATATCTGAATTAAGTCTTCATTGTAGGCTTGACCGAAAATATGTATCTTTTAGTCTTTGTGGGGTTTTTCTTAATATGGCCAAAACTTTGGCTCCTACAACAATAGACACCCACAAATAATTTTATTGAGTTTTCATCTTTTTCTTTTTTTCTTTGTAATTTCTTATGTGTATCCATTCTACCCCCAAAGTTTGCTTTTATTACGTGGCTGGCTTTGAAGAACAGGCTGGCAACAGGAGATAGAATGAGGGCTTGGAGCATAACTGTAAACACAGGGTGTATTTTTTTGCAATGAGGAAGAGGAGTCCATTGGTCATCACTTTTTTTTTTTATGCTCCTACTCAGGGGAAATCTGGAGGCAGTTGATGAGAGGCTTAATCTTTGAGAATTTATCTGCTGTGTGGACAGAAAGGTGAAGGTCATTTCAACTGATGACATGGAGAAGGAAATGAGATATCTAATAAGGTATGGTTTCCAAGCAACAATTTATATGCTATGGTGGGAAAGAAACAGGAGGAGACACAGTGATGACCCTTTCACTGTACAAATGATCATTTCAAATCTAGATAAGCCGATTAGGAAACGGATAACTCAGTGAGACAAAGAGATGAAGAAATGGAGGGTATGGTAAGTTGATGGTATGAAGCAAGAAGAATAGTATATTATGATTAGTTTCCTAAACAAGTTATTGTACATAGAGATTAGGTCTCTTGTAAAAACAGTTTGCTTTTGAATAAATTTAACAAATTATTCAAAGAAAAAAGACTCTTATTTATAATTTTTATGTTTTACACAGTAAATCGCTAATGTTAAATAGTTTATTTTGTGTTTTTTAAATACAAAGATTAAACATTTATTTAGTAAGAAAAACGAATCAATTTGTAAGTATACATTAACAATTTTATCGTTCAAAAATATCATTAAAACACTATTACCATGCTACCCTTAATGGATGTCTAAGTTTAACGAGTACATGTATAAGAAATAGCGCCGCTTAGAAAAATATAATAGTATTAAATCCCAGTCCTGATCATTAGTCCGAAATCGAAGGAAAACTCTTCGTATAGATCTAATCGAGTCCTGATGCGTTTCCGGATATTTATTTAGCTCGCCGAGAACCGAGCCTCGTCTATAAATATTTGATATTCAGCTTGCTTTCTCGCTTTTAGGGAATTTGGTTACTTAATCAATTTATTTTAATTAAAATTATATATTTAACGATCGATCTCTAACATCACTCTTGTTATTTTGGATTTAAACTATTGCAATTTCTTTATCGTACTTTTTTAAGTTTACAGTACTTTTCATGATTTTGGGGAGGATGAAGAAATTTTTTACGTTGTATTACACATATTTAAAATTTATTTTCTATTCTGAAAAATACATGTCTATCTCTAAGGTGTAAAGTATAAAAGAATTGGCGCTGCTTAAAAATGATATATCTCATATTTTACCAGTTTTTATTATAATAGATATATACTTATGTTTATTTTAGAGCCTATATTATTATTATTAGAGTTCAAAAGAGTCATTTTAGGTGCATGGACGAGTTTTGGAGCTTTGGAAGGATCTAGAAGAATTATGGAGAAAAAATGGAACAAGCTTGAAGAGACGAAAAAGGAAATGAAATGAATATGAAAATTCAGGAGATAGTGTCGATCGACACCCTACGGAGAATCAGCCAAGTTTCCTTAAATATCGAGATGAAGATTTTTCCTAATTTTTTATGCTAATTCCTTAAACATAAAATTCGTCTTGGACCTTATAATACTTTTCTACATCCATTGTTTAGGCTTATGCATTATTCTACTTTAGAGAGAGAGTTTTTGGAGAAGATTTCTTCAACCCTTTTTATTGATTCAGTTTATTGCTTTCATTCAATTATTGCATGATGAATTGCTTAGCTATGTCTGAGTAGTTTGTTAGTTCGGTTTAGGGTTCTTAAACTATGATGAATTTCTGTTAACCATAGCTTAAGTTATGTACCCTTGATTTAACTCTTCTCTTGGATTGTTCTTAATGCTATGCTTTAGGTTGGCCATCTAGAGTTTAGATTATAGGGAAATTATTATGCATGAGAGTGGTAATAAATTGCTGGAATCAATCTTAAGAGAGCTAGCTATCTTTTCTCAAAGAGATTCGGTTTAAAATAGTTAGTTAATAAATTGAATAGGTTTGATAATGCTAATATGAATTCCATAGGATTTCTAAGTTAGTAAGTCTCAGCGAGAGTGGGATTTGCTTGATAGAATTGTTCGTGTTCTAGAGTTAAGGTTTACATAATTTATGCACGTAGGGTGTCGATCGACACTGTCCGTAGTTCGGTTCAAATTTGAGTCTAGTTGAAGTTCCCTAGGCCTAGCGTTTGTTTTAATTGATTTAAACTCCTTAAAATTACATATTGTCTATGCTAGTTAGTAAAACACAAAACCAACATCCTTGCTTTAATTTAGAATTTATTTAAATTAGTTTGTTTAGTTTTTCGGTCTTCGTGGATTCGATCCTTAAGTATTATAACTGATATTTGCTCTACACTTGCAGTTAGAAATACATAGGGTAAAACTTTGTGTATCAATTTTTTGCGCCGTTGCCGGGGACCAATTAAACTTGCATACTAGTTTTTCGAATTCTACTTTATTTGCTTATTTTTCTTTGGTTTTATTTATTTTATCTACTTACTACTTAGTTTCTTTTTGTTATTCTCTTTGCTGTTTCAGGTGTATGCATTTGAGGAGTGACGATTCTGAAAACCTCTTAGACTACACCGAGTTACAAAGAATCGAAAAGGAAAATAGAAAGAAGGAGAAGATGGTAGAAACCCACAAAGATGATCAAGTTCCACAACGACAGTCACAAAGGAACACGGCTGCTCGAGTCACACTTGGTGACTATGATGCTTCAAATTCGTTTGTCTCAAACAAATATCCAATTGTCTTACGAACAGAGAGCTTCACCATTCACCCTCAAGTGATAGCTTTGGTGAAGCAAAATCAGTTCCATGGTCATGCTACTCAACATCCTATAGAACACTTGGAGAATTTTGAGGATATTTGCAGCACCACCGGAGGATATGGAGTACCAGATGCCTATGTGGTGGGCAAGCTATTTCAGTTCTCTTTAGCTGAAAAGGCTCTAAGATGGTTCAAAGTTCTTCCAGCCGGTTCACTTGCCAATTGGGATGAAGCTAAGGCAGCCTTCCTTGCTCAATTCTACACCAAAGGAAGATCAAATCAACTCAGTAACAAGATCGTAGGATTTCAGCAAGGACCAACTGAGTTTTTCTATGAAGCGGTGGAGAGTTTTAAATAATACACGAGGGATTGTACTCACCACGGCCTCAATGATGTGACCTCGTTGAATATTTTTCAGAGGCATCATTGAAAAGTTCCAGAACATCTTGAACTCTGCAAGTTGAGGTAACTTCATGACTAACACAGTTGAGGAAACTAATGAGTTGATTGATAATGTGGCAGCTAGCAATGCAACCTATGGTCAGAATTTTGAGAAAAGAAGAGATGTCAACAGCATTGATAGCGAACGATTCGACAAAATAGAGAAGAAGCTTGATCTGTTGTTCAAATCCACCAAAGAGAGTGTGATATGCTCAAATTTACCCTAAGAGCAACTGCAAGAATACAGTTGACTAGCTATAGTATTTAGGGATCGAATCCACAGAGACTATCAGCTACCTATAGATTTAAGTATTAAAACTTTATTAAGTAGATTAAATAATAAAACTAATGTAAAACTATTAATTAAGAATCAGAGAATGGGTTTTTCTTAATTCAATAAAACAAAAGCTAGACTATGGGTAATTCTTTTGGAAAATCTGAATTAATAGATAAAATAACAATTAGAGGATAATTAAGATCTGTCCTAGAACTTGAATCACTAATGTAAAATCAGCCAACTTTCGTTGCGAAGATTATCTATGTCTAAATCCTATAACTCCAAATTTCTTCGCAAATCCTATGAATTTATATTAATCCTAGGTTCAATTGGTTCACAAAATCCCTAAACCAAATTTCTTTGCAGATAGGTATTTTGCTCATCTAAAATTTATTCCAGCAATTAATTATGCTTTCGCATTAATTAATTAACCTATAATCATGTTCTAGGTGATCAAGCTAGAACAAGCATTAATGTAAAATTCTAGATGAAGAACTACATATGATTCCTCTAATAAACAATCTTAATCTATCAATTCATCCTAACCATAGAACTACCCTAAGCCTAACAAGCAAACTACTCAGACATATTCATTGAATCAATCAATATAATCAAAGAAGAAATCATGTAAAGAGGTAATTCCAAATAGATAAATAAAAGGGTTCATAAATTCTTCTCTAACTGGCAGAGTACAGAAATCCTTCTCCCTAAAAGCTTTGGGTCTGCCTCCTTGCTTAAGTCTGGATTAAAACTAAGATAAGCGGAACCTAAACCTAAAAACATGTATTTATATAGCCAAAACACGATTTGGGTCTTCTGTGAACAAATAGAAAACTTCTGGGCCAAACTGCAGTTTTCCATTTCTGTGGGCTTCTCGTTGGATCCGCGTCTGGTGTCAATCGACACCAAGGTGGTGTCGATCGACACCCTTAGCGAAATTTCCATAAATTGCTTAAATCCGAAATTTCTTCATGTGCTCTCCATTTCACTTGATCCTTTTGCTCCATAAATCTTCTAGAAAGCTCCAAAATCACCAAATGAGTGTTGTAACCTGTAAATACTAATAAAGCCTAGAAAAACACCAAAACACCTCGATAAAACACTTTATATCGTGGCTAAAAACCAAAAAATCCACGATATA
>OVAP01001756.1:8935-20525 GCA_900406295.1 Aurinia saxatilis | reverse complement strand
CCCCCCCCCCCCCCCCCCAAAAAAAAGTGAAAAAATGGAATCATCTTCGTTTTTTAAATCGAATGATGTAATAGAGAGAGAGATATTAATAGAAGTTACGTGATCTCCGTCGCCATTAATGAAAACCTCCAATGCTTTTCTTTTCTGTTTGGTCAAGTGGGGTGAGTTTTTTTTTCTCACCTTTTAGGAAAAATATTTAATTCTGTTAACATTAACTCCGTCAATTGCCGTTGCTTTTTCTCGTCAATGTTAAGCCTTGTGTCGCCACGTGTCATCCCTTACCTTATCGACTCTTTCCGTTACATTATTCTGTTAGGCTACTCCGCCACCGTTACCCTTTGGGTGAGGACGCATTATCTGTTTCCGTTCACCACTTGGTTTTTTTTTTCTTTTTTGCGTAATTAGTTTTGAAGAACACTTGCTTCTGTGTGGTTTGTTCAAATTTTTTTCTTTTCTTTTTTTGTTAATTCCATTTCTGTTGACCTAACTTCCGTGATCTCGTTTTGTCATTTGCAGGTAATGAATGTTTTCAATACCCTTTGAAAATTCGGGCCCAGGCGTGTTCAGTTTTCACATTTGATGGTATGCGTGCCAGTTTATTTTTCCTTTCATTGTTCTATGTACAGCTGCAATCAAAACATATACGCAACTATATATATTCTAACTTTTTATATTTTCATGGATATTGTTTGAAGAGAAAAATCGGAAATGGGGATAAGCTTGAACTCCTGGAGAGGACAAAATTTTAAGTGATTAAGAATGATGGGAGTAAGAGAAGATGAGGTGATCATGATGTTAAGATTCGATTTTGATTAAAAATGGGCCCCCAAATACAGCTGCTGTGGACAAGTATATGTTTAAAGATTGGTCTTTGAGTAACGGAGGATGATATCAATGAACTTGGTTGGGTGGGGGAAGAGAAAACACCTAATACATTACATACAAAAACAAAAATTGAGGTTTGGACTGTGGAAAATGACCTAAATAAGGCGGTGGACGGATGATTAGGGAATAATACAATATAAATTAGGCGGTCTAACCCGAAATTAGGCTTCTTGGCTATCAAACTCTTCGTGGTCCGGGGGAAAAAATAAAGTTAAAACCATGAGATAAGATTTTTCCTGCTAAATAATATTATAGACAACAACTTTACAAAAAGGTTTTAAAATAGAACACTAGCCGAGATACATAAGAAGAAAAGAAACAAATTGAAGCTATAAAGAGGAAAAGGGGTTCTCATCCTGATCAAAGTATATACTGCCAATCAAGAAAGTGAGTCCATGAATGACACAAGATTGAGATCTTCCATCTTTTGTGACATTTTCTACAGTAAGAACCGTTCCTCTATTAATTTCATAACTATCTACAACAAGATTGACATTAACAAAAAAAAAGGGAGAAGCTTGGAAACTTCAAAACCAAAACAAGCAAAAGCAGGCAAAGCTTAAAATATAAGTATTGTTCCCAATATTTATGAGGCTTCTGCAAGAATAACCATGTTCTAAACTCTTTATTTTCCACTATTACAACTTTTGACATATGAAGAAGAAAACACATTTGAACAGATTTACCCTATTCAGAAAGTTTCTGACAACCAAAGACCCCAACAAAAGAATTTTCGTAAGACCAGGAGATTTTAATGTTATATTTTATTCAGTTTGGAGTCGGGGATTTCCATCGATTCTTTTTTTAGTATGCCTCAATTTAAAAGTTCCTCGCCCTTCCCCTTCCTCCTCATGAGCTATAAACCAATGTAAATTGTCTTCCTTAATCTTCTTTATAGTATCCAGATCCAAAAACCTAAGACCTATAGCTAGCTTATCACGATTTTTTCATATAATCCAAAGACAACAAAGAGAGTTTCTAAGAACATCTTGAGTATTCAGGTTATTCATCTTCAATGATAAGAGAGATTGAATATTTGAGAATAATGTACATGTAGAGAGACTTAAGCCCCACTAGATAGCCTTATCTAAAAAAACCGACCAACTTTTATTCCTGGGAGACTCATCACAGATAATGTTCTCATAGCCCATGAGCTGCTTCATTCTCTCCATACCAAGAAAATAAAATCCCTCTTTTATGGCCTTAAAGTTGGATATTAGCAAAGTTTATGATATAATAGAATGGCCATATCTTGAAGTTGTTTTAAAGAAGCTTAGTTTTGCAGATTTATGGTGTAAATGGATTATGCAGTGTGTAACAACTATCAGCTATCCTGTCATGTGTAATGGCTCTCCATTAGGGTACATTCAACCCCAACGAGGTATAAGGTAAGGTGACCCAATTTCTCCTTATTTATATCTGCTTTGCACTGAGGGATTATCAGCTTTACTGAATGATGTGATTAGAAAGGGTAATATCCATGGGTTTAAGGTAAGTAGAAATGGTCGTTATGTATCTCACTTATCGTTTGTAGATGATTCCCTCCTATTTTGTAAAGACAATTCCACTGAGTGTCATAACATCCTAAGTATGCTGCAAATTTATGAAAGAGCCTCGAGACAAATGATAAATTTCCAAAGTCTGTAGTTAATTTTGGTAAGGGCACCCATGATAGTATAAAGCATCAGTTAAGTCAAATGATGGGTATCAATCACATAAGAAGTTTTAGCAAGTATCTAGGTCTCCTAGAGTTTGTTGGGAACAAGAAGATAAAAACGTTTTCTTACCTAAGCCAGAGAGTAGATCATAAAGTACAAAGCTGGTATTCTAACTTACTATCCTTTGCAGGCAAATAAGTCATGCTAAAAGTTGTAGCCTCGGCAGCTGGTATTCTAACTTACTATCTTCTGCAGGCAAATAAGTCATGCTAAAAGTTGTAGCCTCAGCAATTCCAGTTTATAGCATGTCTTGTTTTCTGCTCCCACAAAGAATTATCCAAAAGATGTCTTTGGCAATGAGGAAGTTCTATTGGTCATCAAACAAAGACAAACAAGGAATCCACTGAATAAACTGGAGACAACTCACAGATGCAAAACAATATGGAGGCCTAGGAGTCAAAGAACTTAAAGACTTCAACATTGCAATGCTTGCCAAACAAAGTTGGATACTCTTAACTGCATCAGACTCACTACTAGCTCACGTTTACAAAGCCAAATACTACCCTAAGGAGAGTCTGTTGAAAGCTAAAAGAACAAAAAGATGCAGGCATGCCTGGAAAAGCATTCTCCAAGGTAACCGGCTTATCAAACAAAGAAGTAAATGGATATTTGGAGATGGAAATATACAAATGTATGGCAAGATAATTGGTTATCTCTGCAACCATCAAGACCGCCACGTAGTAACAATCTGCATCTTACATCTGATTTAAAAGTCAATGAATTGTTTATCTCAGGAATACATAAATGGGATGAAGGAAGACTCATTGAGCTTATAGTACTAGAGGGTAAAGCATTTGTCACTTCTATCAGGCCATCTATCACATGTAAACCATATACTTTATCATGGTTATATACAAAAGATGGCAACTATATGGTCAAACCAGGATATCCTTTAAGCCATCAATTATCAACAGAAAGATAAAGTGCACCCACCAATTCTCCGAATACTACCCAAGTAGATATTTCTAAAAGCATTTGGAAGTTCTTACCATCGAAAGTAAACATTATTTGTGGAAAAGCAATAACAATGCGTTGTTTTCCAGAAAACATAAGAAGAAGGAAGCTCAATGTATGCACAAATTGCATTCATTGTGGGGAGTCACCTGAAACAGTCAATCATATGCTCTTCCAATGCATATTTTCAAGAGAAGTGTGGGAGTTATCTACGTCAGGCAAGATATGAGGTGACATTCTCATTTAAAATTTCATTCAAGGTAATTTCCTTTATATTCTGGACACAATGAAATCTTCAAAAGAAGAAGGAAATTTACTCCCTTGGATAGGATGGAGAATATGGAAATAAAGAAATATTTTGCTTTTCGAGGATAACAATGGCCTATTTCACTTGTGTTACGGAAAATCAAGCAAGACTATGATATATGGATAGATCAAAATATGTTATTAGCATGCAAAATGAGCAACTTAGAAGTCTTATCAATCCTAGGGCGCATCTTGAGGGAAGAACCTAAATCTATTCAAAGCATCTTATCTAAAGATGCTAACTATTTTTGTTTCAATGATGCTTCATAGATTTCAGAAAAAGAAGTCGCAGGAATAGGCTGGATTCTTTGTGGAAAAGATGGTCAGGCTATACTAACATGTGCTTCGTCCATTCCACATACCAAAACTCCCTTCGAAGCAGAGGTAGAATCCCTCAAACTGGCTATCCTTGAAATCAAGAAGCTGAACTTTGTGAGAGTGGTGTTCTGTGGTGATTCCAGAGAACTATATCACCCTTTTCAGTAGAAAAAAGGAATTCATAGCCAGAAGATCAGGTTCCATCAAGTAACATCAATGCCTTTGGATGACATAAAACAATTGGCAAGCTCAGGAGAAAAATTTCATTCCTCGAAATACCAAGAAGTCTAAATTTCAAAGCTGAAAAATTACATTCCTCCTATGTAGTAAAATGGAACCTATCTTGATTGTACATAAACTTCGTATCCTACTATTCATAATGAAAACAAAAGTTGACAAAAAAAAAAACAAAAAAAACAAACAACCTCACAAACTTTTAACAACGTCCAAAACATGGAAGATTTTAAGTTAAAACAAGGGAGTCAAAGAGGATAAAAAACAAAACAAAAGAAAAGAAAAAAAGTCCAGATGCCAGAGAACCATAATCGTCATCTAATAGACAATCTGACTGCCTTAAACCAATATTGGAAAAAAAAAAATCAAGATAATATAACCAGTATAGTAACCATAAGATTAAAACGGGTTTAAGATAAACTACAAACTCGATAAAAACTATCGATCTAATGTAGCAACGAGTGAATATGTGAAAAATCGATTGAAACTTTCATTTTTAAAAACCAAACCTGATCAAACCAGAAACCGAATTGATTCTCCATATGTTCCAACCGGTTTATTCACCAATTTTGGGTTCGTTTTAACTGCCCAGCCTTATTCATTGGACATTGTGCTTTGGAGGTCGTAAAAATGGTTCTTGTTGCAGGAATATCTAGAGTCTACATACGTGACAACATCAGGATCAAACCCTATATTCAACAAGGTTTAAACATAAAATGGACCGGACTGGCGATTATTCTAATAAGGTGGCTACTGAATTATGATAATGGAAGTTTTTTGGTCAACGTGGACATGTTTTTCCAACTGACTATAGACATGGCAGCATCAACTCAACATTCCTGACTTGTTCAACCATAAGACTTTACTTAAAACCTCTCTAATCTTGAATCAACGAAAAAATCACAAAAACCATGGATCAGGATCTCGACAAGTTCCCGTTGCTCTGTTACGTCCTTCACCAATTCGACTCCACTCTGTACGCGCCACCCTCTATTGCCGTCCAACAAACACTCGCTCCTTCTTTTCCTCTTCTCTCCGACACAGACATCATTTCTTCCTTGACTCAGTCCATCCCTACATCCATCAAACAGACTCTTTCCGTCTTGACTTCTCTCGGATCTCGACCCCACCCGTTAGCTGTTTCCTCTGCTCGCTCTAAGATCGCTCAGATTCTTCAAAATGATACTCTCTCCCCCGAGGAAGCCGCCAAGGAAGCGGAGATTTACGCCGGAGTTGTGCGGTTAGAGGAAGTGCACGATAGCTACGAGAAGAAGCTGAAGGATTTGGAGGATGAGCTTTCCAAGGTTTATGCCACGGAGGTGGAATCGTTGTTGAGAAGCAGAGAAGAAGTTAACGAGGAGGTTGTTAAGGTGCTTAAGACCGCGGAATCGGGAACAGTCATTGAGAGGATTGATCTCTCCCGTCAAGAAATTAAGCTTCTCCCTGAAGCTTTTGGTAAAATCGTTGGTCTACTTTCCTTGAATCTCTCTCGCAATGAACTCAAGGTAAATACCAAATTATTACATTTGAGGTTTTGGGAAGAACAAGACCTTGATTCTTTTACATTTTACAGTTTATACCTGATGCAATCTCGAAACTCAAGAAGCTAGAAGAGCTTGACGTATCTTCAAATTCTCTAGAATCTCTTCCCGACTCCATAGGAATGTTGCTTAACCTTAGGATACTTAACGTGAGTGCCAACAATCTAACTCTGCTCCCGGAAAGCATTGCGCATTGCAGGTTAGGTTCTTTGTTTATACTTTTGTCTTGATGTTTCAGTGATATTATTTGTTGATGACTGTCTCTCTATATTTAGGTCACTGGTTGATTTAGATGCTAGTTTCAACAACTTGATGTCATTACCTGCAAACATCGGATACGGATTACAAAATCTCGAGAGATTATCGATCCAGCTGAACAAACTCCGTTACCTTCCTGCTTCGATAGTCGAAATGCTTTCTCTCAAGTATCTTGATGCGCACATGAACGATATCCACGGAATTCCAAGTTCCATAGGGAGATTAACCAGACTGGAGGTTCTAAATCTCAGCAGCAATTTCAGTAGCTTGATCGTTGTTCCGGACTCAATCACTGATCTAACGAACTTGAGGGAGCTTGATCTAAGCAACAACCAGATTCAAGCAATACCGGATTCGTTTTACAGCATGAAGAAGCTGGAGAAACTGAACTTGGATCAGAACCCGCTCCAGATCCCGTCTCAAGAAGTGGCTAACCAAGGCGCTGAAGCGGTTAGAGAGTTTATGAGGAAGAGATGGGATGAACTTATGGCAGAGCAGGAACAGAGGATGGGTGTTGAGGCAGAGAGACAACATGGAGATGGAAATGGGTGGGTCTCATGGGGAACCTCCATGGTTACCAATCTTTTTTCTGGGGTGACTCAGACCATTGGGTTTGTAGGAGCTAGTGATGAGGGAGATAAGAAACCTGGAGAATCACATTTTTATCACCAAATCTGACTTCTTGTGAACCCATCATACCTTGCATTTGTATCATAAGAAATGTTGTTTCTTTTAGAACACGTTATCTCAAAATGTAACTTTCTCAAAAAAAAGATTATACATATTTCTTTTATTGCTGGGTTATACAATGCTATGTGAATGTGACAAATGAATTTTTCGGAATCAAATAAGCTTCACTGGGACGAAGAAGAACACATGACTTGAAAAACAAGGAACCAGTAGAAGGAAGATCTCCCACACTCAATTCCGTTGGCTTAAACTCCTACTGATTGACAACAACTTACATAACATCTTCTTAGGTTGTCTCGGGATGGCACAAAATGCCATAAACCTCGAAGGAGTGCTCTGAAACCTTGCATTTGGTTTGCATTCATCTACCTCTTCATCTTCTACTCTTCTCGTTGTAAAACTTCTTCTCAAAACCGCTGTTTCATTTGTGGTGATATTGTTTGTTGTTGTAGCTATCGCGACTCGTGCCTGCTCTACAAAGAGAATTTGTACGATTACTCTCAATGGAAGTAGCTCGTTCTGTGCAGCGTTCTTGCTTGCCTCTACTGAGAGTTTCTTGCAGTCCAAGATTCTGCATAACCTCTTTCTCTCACACTTTTCAGTCTTGTGATGAACCTGCAATACAGAGAGAATGCGTGATGATCAGTGTGTGTGTTGAAATGGATAATGGTTGTGTGTGTTGAAATGGATAATGGTTTCTTGTTTGCCTTTTTGTTTGAGTTACCTGGAGATAGATGTCAATGGCTTTGTATAAATCGTCGTGACAAATCCTTGAAGAATCCGGTATTGATTCAGCTAATTCAACAAACTTTGATACCGTTAAGTTCACATCTGTAGCAATCTCTTGAAGATACAAATCAACAAGCTTTGCTACTTTAACCAACAATGGAGGAGAAGAAGAAGACAGAGATGTCCTAATTTCTTGTATCTCTTCCAGATTGATGTTTTCTTCGGAATGGGACCTTCTATGTTCAGTTCTTGTTCTTGTTGGCCTGATCTGAGACAGAAACTGCTTCACCATTATCGTCACAACATCCACATCGTATAACATACCTGAATTATCCGATAAGGGTATCAACAGCTCGCTGACGGTTGCCTTATCCAGTTGGTTCCCGGCTTTTACTGCGAGTTCCATCTTTAAAGCAGGTGAAATGTTCATGACGTTCGCCATTTTCAGTAGCCGAAGCAAGAAACTGCAAGGAACAGCGGATTTTTCTGTTGGTAGAAGGGAAATAATCGATTCCAAAACAGGATTTGAATCCTCAGAGCATTCTTCGATGCTCGGTAGCCATTTAGATACATAGATTCCAAGAGCGTTTCCGATTAATCTGGGAGATACATTCCGGTTTGACGTTCTTATGGCCACCATCGTTCTCTGGTAAAGATCTAAACCCAATTCAGCTAAATCTTCTCCCCACCAACGTGCATTCTCTAGCTTACTTCCTCCACCATTACATAAGGTTTCATCTCTTCTTCTCCTTGACCGGTTTCTCAACAAACCCGTCTCCACTTCCTCACCGGGGGGCACAGTTACACCATTAGCAATCGCCTCGATGCAACGGTTTGTGATACCAAGATCTTGAGACCATAAAGGTAACGCCTTTGTGGTCTGAAGAGTAACAAGTGAGTCTCTCCAACTGCTGAAGACACAAGAATTCAAGAAAATTTCGAGTCTCTGGACAAGATTCTCGGTCTCACCAGGCTCGACTTCTTCCGTCATCCCGAGGTACTCAGCTGCGCATCGTGCCGCGACTACATTGTGAGCACACAGAGTGATTGTGATGCCGTAACAGAACTTAGCACAGAGCTCAAAAGCTTCTGGTTCGCCGGGGAAATCAACAAGCTGAATCACTTTCTCATCTTCTGATTGTGAAGAGACTAAGTTCTTTAAACGCAAGCATTTGGATAACATCGGAAACTGTAGAAATGCAATTAACAAAAATCAGTAATCCAAACAGGAAATGATATGAGAAAAAATGGAATCTTTTTATACCTTGTGAAGAAGATATTTAGTGGATTTGACTTGGATTATAAGATCATTCAGTAAATCAGAAGATACAGACCTGGAATTTTCAAACAGATACAGAAATTAAATGGAAAAAATGAAGAAAGAATTCGAAACTTTGAGAGAGAGAGATATTCTTCTTTTACCTCACTGCTTCCACAGTGTAGAATGTGTCAGGTCGAAACCCTAATTCCATGAACTTCATTTCCGGTAAGAGAAAAGTAGCCGGATAAGCCTGATCCGTGCTCGCCGGACAAAATGAGATTGTGGGTTCCGTCAAAACTGAGTTTGTCGGAGCAAAATTGGCTCCCGGATAGCTTCGGTATTTTCCGGCGGAATTACCACCGATAACTGGTAAAGATCGCCGGAAACTAAACAAAAGAGACCGGCGGGGCTCCGACCATAGCTGACCGATCAGCAGCGAGCTGGACGGTTGAAGTATCGTCAGTTACAGATTATAATAATCTCCGATATGAACAAAAAAAAAGGAACATTTGTTTCTCTGAAACTTCACAAATCGACGGTGTAGGCTGAGGGTAGAAACAAGAATCTGTTAAGACACGACTTTATAAAAGAGTAGTTTTGTAATAAAATAATTTTTAGCTGATTTATTTTTAGCTGATTTACCTTGAGAAATCATTAGCTTTTTTCTCACACCACCTGAGAACTTTCCCGTAATCAATTTTAGCAGAAAGCACGAAAGTATGGCTCACCAGATATAGTATTTATTAAAATATTAATAGCATAAAGTAAAAGTTAAAGTAATAGTCGATAATGCGATATAATTTATTGAGAAAAACTTTGTAGATGGATCAAAGTTCCAACAACATATGATGATTACTCAACTTTTCAAAATGTAGATTACTGTCAAGATGTTCATATGGCTTATTGGTCCAAATCTGATGTGAACCATGGGTTCATGACATAGTGACAATTGCCAAGTGTCAAAGATTTTCAAGAATTCTAGTCGATCATTAAATTAGATCATTAAATCGCGGATATTATTCTGATTTCCTATTTATAAGAAAAAATATTTCTTATAAGTAGGACTTTATGGTTATCAAAACGGATATGAGCAAAACTTATGATCAAATAGATTGGAACTTCATCAGAATAATTCTAAAGAAGACGAGATTTGATTATAAGTAGATATTTTGGCTCATGGGATGTATTTAGATGTCTGAAGTATCACACTTGGGGGTATAGGGTCCTATTTAGGCCTCCGAGAGAGTCTCTGTGGCTCTAAAACTAAGGTATTCACATTTTTTAAGAAAAAAATTAATGGTCAAGCAAATGGTTGATTCTCCAAACTACTCTCATGTGGTGGCAAGGAAATTATGATAAAATTAGTGGCAATAGTGGTACCCATTTTATATGATGTCATGTTTTAAGCTCCCTAAGATAATCACTACATATCTACTAGTGTTGTGGCTAAAGTTTTGGAGAGAATCACACATATACCCACTTTTTCATACCCATTAACCAGATATACACACCACCCTTTTTTAATTATATGTGTCCACCCTTTTTATTAATCGTATATACCCACCCTTTTCATTTTAATATCATTATACTCTTCATTTACCAAAGCTACTTTCCATAACAAATGATAAATTTGTTAGGATTTATGATTTTAGGATTTAAGGTTTAGTAAAATTATAGAGTTTATGATTCACTTAGAGTTTAGAATTTATGGTTAAACCTTTATAAAATTAGGGTTTAATTTTTAATAACTATTAAAGTTTAATTGTTAGGATTTAGGTTTAGATTTTGGGGGTTAGGGTTTATTATGGATGGGAAGACTTTTTGGGGTTGAGGATTTTAGGGCTTAAGGTTTTTTAACCCTAAACCCTAGAGTCTAAACCCTAAAATCCTATAAACAATTAATATTTAAATAGTGGTATTTGTAGACTTTTTACAAAGGAAGGTGATTAAAAGGAAGGAAGGTGGGTATATGTGATTAAGGGTATTGGAAAAGTGGGTATGTGTGGTTAAACCCCAAATTTTTGTGGGGCTCAAAATGTAAAAAATGGTTGTACTGATATCCTGAGATTTGTGTAAAAGTAAATGTGACGATGGATTAGGCTTTCATACAGTCAAAATTGTAACACATCGTTGTTAGCAAAGCAATATGGTGCCTAGTGACATGTCCAAATATACTTTTCGCAAGGGTCTTTAAAAGATGATATTTTGGAAAAGCGTTGCCTCTGAATCCTATTAAAGTTTATTATCCTTCCTATAGATGGCGGAGCATAATTTTGGCACATTCTTTGATCCAAGCATGTTTAATAAAGATAGTCGGCTTTGGAGGATCAACTTCAGTATGAAATGACCCATGGTTATCAGATAAGAATCCTCGAACATCGATCTGTAAGAGCATACACTATTACCCAAACCTTATGGTACACCAGCTTTGTGGATCAAATAAAAACATGGAAGCTCGATTTACTCAATCCAATCACTGAACAAAAAATATTTTGTTCATCCTAAGTCTTCAGGATGCTCCATTGGCCCAAATATTAAAGACCATCAAACTTATGTTTGTAAATCACAATGTCCATCCCAACTTGAACATTTCATCTGGCAGGCGGTCACATATATTTTACTGGTCTTCTCAAAATTGAGAGGAAAAGGACCATATGTGACACTTATTGTTCTCAGTGTGGTTCGGAGGAGAAGAC
>OVAP01001755.1:0-22293 GCA_900406295.1 Aurinia saxatilis | reverse complement strand
TATATATCATTTATAATTATATATAATCATTTACAATTATATATATCATTTTTATTTATCGTGAATTTGATAAACAAATTAATGGTACATGACGTTGATTTATATACATGTTTTCTTGGATTAGTTCTTTTAATATGATGTAATGGATGGTTATTCTTTTGTTTGTTGGATTGTGAAAAATTCAAGAAGGAGAACTTACGAATTTGATCTATTTAGCTTCAAATAATTGTTTCCTATTATCAATTTTCTGGGATTAAGTTTTTCTTTATTTTTTTCTCTATTTTCTAACTTAATTTTCGTTTATTATTCTTTGATAGTATGAATTCAGAACTTATGTGGTCATTTTATTTTATTTTTGAATGATAAANATGTGGTCATTTTATTTTATTTTTGAATGATAAAAATATTTTTAAATTAATTATTCATTACAATTTGGTTTGTTTGGATATAACCGAATAAACCGAAAACCGAGTGAATCCGAACCAAACCAAATCGATATGAATATGGTTCTCTTTTGGTTGCTATTTATACCAACCAAATAATCCGAAAAACCCGAACCAAAACCCGGATTGAACACCCCTACTTGCAATCTATATTTCTTAATTACTTGTTCAGTTTTTATTTCTCTTTTCTTTTTGGTTGTTGTCTCCGATCTATTCGGTTTAAGCTCCGGCTTCATCCGGTTTTATCTTCCCATTGATATTTGGGTTTTGTCTTCCTCTTGCTCCGTTTTACGTAAATCCTGCTAAGGCTCTTTCTTTGTTTCTTGGTGTGCCTGTTTTCTTTGTCCGAAGAGAGTAAATCTTGCTTTTTAATAGTGATTCGTTCCTAAAGCTAGTATCTCTTAAGTTGAAGTCTACAAGATTTTGCAGTTTGTCTGTTGAAGTTAATTGAGATTCAAAGTTTTTCATCGAGTTGCATGAGGCTTTGATAAATTAAATTCTTGGTCCCAATTGCGGTTTAATGTTTCCAAGATTTAGATGGAAGAAAAGCAGGTTATAAAAGGAGTTCATCAAAAGAGAATGAAATCTAGTGTTTTAAGTCTTTGTACTGGCTTGAAAGAACAGGTGATGGATGAAGATCAGCTGAAGAAATTGGCGATGAATGAAAATTGTAATATCGGCGTTGTTAGTTTCACGGGGTTCACGGAACTTCTCTTGAACGGTTTTAGGTTTGCCACGTAGCCCTTAGTCTAACATTGTGTTTATCTTGTTGTGTATTACGGGCTTTGACAAAGTCTTTGTAACATTTGGGTTTCAATAAAACTTATTATCGACAAAAAATACTTATGATCATATTATTTCATCTTTGACGTATACTTATCAACGATCACAACAACATACATAGTGATAACAATAAGGTTTCAAACCGCGAAAGCTGCTACAAAACGAAACACAATTTTGGTCTACTGTTACACACGGATTTGATGGGAAGCAGTTGTGTATAATCCTTTCATTACCTATTTATCAATAATATTCATTAAAAAATATATATTCATTAGACTCATATCCAAATTTGAATGTGGGTATATAATAATAAAAAAAAGTAGTACCAGGAGGAGGAGCAAATGGCGTAAGACAGTCAACATAAGATATCATAAAAAAAACAATTAAAATACATGCGAAAAAAGTTTTCATGGTGATGATTAATCCAATTTTGTTTAGTTTATATCTATATGTTTCTGTTGAGGCAAGTTATATATAAATAATACAAACATACACAAAAAGGTAATTTTATTGGTGTTGGCAAAAATAAATTCATCTATTCGTAAGAGCCGAAAATATAAGGGAGCAAAAGTATGTAAGTGTTATAGATGTTTAGACAGCTGTTAATCAGTCTAAACAGCTGTCAGCTAGGCTTAAATATCTGTTAATAAGGTATAAACATCTGTCAGCTAGGCCAGGACATCTGTTAATCATGATTAAACAACTTTATACAGTTGTGCATAAATAACTGTTAGTCATATCTAAACAACTGTCACTTGGGCCTAAACAGCTGTTAATCAGGTCTAAACAGTTGTGCTTGAACAACTGTTTATCATATCTAAATAGTTGTCAGTCAGAGCTGAAATAATTGTTAGATGAGCTTGAATATTTGATAGCTAGCCTTAGACAGATGTTTGATGGTCCTAAACAGTCGCCCGAATAATTTAAAACAAATGAAAGCCTTTAGTGCAAAGCCCATTAAGACTGACAAAATCATATCTTTGGAGGATAGCTGATAGCTCCAAATCCTTAATCAAAGGGGATAGCTGACATATTCGAATCCAAAAAATAATAAGAGATAACATGCATATCCGAATCTAAGAAATATAGGAGATGGTTGATATGTAGCTTAACAAGACCTTATAAATAGGAAGGTCCCTCATCAGAAGAGGACACACAAGAAACAACCTCAAACTATGAAAATCAGTTCTCCGAGATCGCCGGCACCTAAACAGTTGTCCAAACTATCGAATTGATGTCGAATTGCTGTCGAACTCTCTTTCAATAGTTGTTAACCTGTTGTAGTTCTGAGCAGTTGTTTCAAGATCTATTGATTAATAAATCAGGTATTTCTCCAGTTATTCCGTAGTTGGTAATGTCCTAAGACACTAGTCAAATAATTCCTTTGATTACCTATCAACAGTGACGGTGTAGTATAGTTTCATTTGATTACCTATCAACAATGACGTAAGATATTAAATCCAGTTAAGACAAATGAATAAAAGGGGTTTTATTTTCTAAGATGACTACTCGATTTTGATGATTTAATTTTAGTGAACTATAAACAATACACTTAGGGAAATCTTAGGAGTTGTGAACAAAGATTTAACATCTACTTTGTTTTAATTAAAAAAAATCATTGACTCAAACATAAACATAAAATTGATCCACTTTTGTGGCATTTATCACTTTCGTAAGCAATCTAGATATCTAAACACTTGCATGAATCTAGAAATCGTACTAAGAATGAGTTTGATAAGTCTACAATTTCCTTAGAATTAGCTTCCGTTGGCGAATGACAAATTGCTCATCAATTGTAGATCTAACAACCTATAACACTTTCGGTGAATAGATTTAACCTATTATCATAAACTAGGTGTACAATCTAGACTAAGCATTAGGACTAACAATAAATGAATGAATCAATATACTAAATTATTTGTGTTTAACTATTTGAATCACAAAATCATAGAGATCCCCAAATCTAACTAGAAAACTACTCACACATAAATGAAGAACAACAAAACATAATCATAAAGGGAAGCATAACTGAAATAAATTAGTATTAAAATGAAAGAGATAATGGATAAGAAAACTTCTCCACAAATGTAATGTAATGACAATTCTTGAATCCAAAGCACAAAATAACAATGCAAAAGAATGAAAAATGAAGAACAAAGAGAATGAAAAACAAGAGCAAAAAGGAAGATAAAATGTAATGTGGCTGCAAAAAAGTCTGATCACTGATTTATATGACCTAATTTTCGTCCAAGAAGTGAGAATTAAGGATTGATTGGAGCAAATCACAAGATTGATTGAATTTACATATTTGGCACTCGGATGGAATGACATATCTTCAGTAAAACAATCATATCTTCTCCATCGATAATCAGAATGACTTGAAACCAACGCTAAAGTGAAGCTAACTCAGTTTTTATGTCATATCAAAAGTTGAGATTTAAATTCCTACGGAAAGACCTTCGTCTGACACAATCTTTATGGCACTTCGAACTGGTTCTACATTGTCATTCCACTTGTTTGCTCCCTTTTTGCCTTAGACTCCATTCAAACATGTTTCAACCTAATAAGAATCCAAATACACATAAGAGACTCGAAAAAACTTTGAAAACAAATGTTGGAAAGTGACAAAATGCATTATATCAGTAGTATTGTCTCTATCTTGAACCGGTTAAAAATATTACCAAACAATTGGTGCTAGAAAGAGGGGAATCGCAGTTTCAATTACATAAGACAAGATGAACGAAGTTGGTAACAATGAAGTCCCTCCAGAAGGGGCCATCCTTGTCGATTTTGCTGCTCAATTGGAGGCACTCACCAATCAGTTGAAGCAGAGCGATGAGCGACTCAAAGCGCTCGAAGGATATCCGAACCGATCCAAACCAAAATTTCTAAAATATCCAAATGGTTATTATATTATATTTGAAATAACCGAAACCAAGCACAATCGAACCAGGACCGAACGGTTAACTAAATTCTTATGCCTAAATTTTGGCTCATTCAAGTTGGAGTCAAATATTACTTTAGAATTAGTTTTGGTTACTTATTTGGAACTCAATGTGACATTTGATTTTTAGTAGTGGGTTTGGACCGGAAATGTGCATTCATAACATTTTTACGGTGAAATTTTTTGCTCCTTAATGGGCCCGAAATTTTAACATCCCTGATAGGGATGATATTTTACCGCTTTTCGATATGATTTTTTGGTGTTTTTAACGAAGAAACTATTTGATTTGAAACATAAATCACTGGATTTCATATTTTTCTGTTTGAAAAGTGTTTTGTGAAAACAATAAATTTTAGGTCACAAATGAGCATTTTCTACCAAGTCCAACAAATCAACATTAAAATTCCAGGCTCAGATGAAGAAGATGTTCATTTTGGAATGAAGTGAGGAGTTAAGACAATCAAGCCACGTGAGTTAGCTGTCACATGGGCTTGGAATCAAGTCATTAGCCCTCAAGAGTAAGAAGTTAAGCCCAAATCATTGAAGATGTATCCAGAAGCCCACATGAAATGAAGGCCCAGTCGATCGGACTGGAGGTCCATCGATCGATCAAAGCCCATTATCTCAAGGAAGCTTCGAGAACAAATTCAGATAAGGACTGTTGTATTTGGGGAGTTTAAGTATACACTGGAGATAATCAATGAAGACACCGAATCTTCAAAAAACGCGTTTCAGATATCCACCGATTAACATAAATAGCGGCGACCGATAGATTCAGAGAGGATAATCACAAATATTTGGATTCTTATCCAAATCTTCCTTGTGATTCATCTCGACCCACTACTCGACTCTCTCCCTTATAAATACAGATATACAATAGGATTATGTAATGATTAGTTTATAGGCTTACTTGCATATCATATCTTAATATAATCATAGGGTAAGCCTGCCACTAATACACACTTAGAGTAAAAGATCCAGAACTTGATAGTGAAGCTTTACTATTTATAGTTTAGTAGAATTTGATTTTCTGAACTTAATGCCTAGATTAGTTGGTTGATCATCACATAGGTTCTCTTTCTGAAAAGATATATGTTAGAGTTAACTCGGATACCAATTGAACTAGACTGGCTAAGCCAGACCATAAGGATAGTCAGTTAATAGTGATTTCAACTATATAACCTAAACTAGGATTCGCATTAATTACTACCCTGAATAACTGAAATTGTGATCCTCTGATGCATTATCTGACTTCCTAACGCCTTTTATTATTGAACTCTCTCACGTTTACTTGTTTTTAGCATTTTCAGGTATTGATCGATCGACCGCATAATCTGCTATCGACCGAAAGGTGTTTCAATCGATCGACCAGTTCACACTGTCGATCGACCAAAACCACAAACCATCTCATTTTGTTGCTTAGCTCAAGTGAACTTTAACGTGCTACTGTGTACACTTTGCTCTCTGTGGATACAATCCTTAAGTACTACTGCGAGACTTGTGCGCTTGCAGGAAATATTATGGACGAAAACTAAATCCCCATCAACCCCCCCCCCCCCGGCCCTATGCCTAAATTGGTTCATTCAAGTCGCGGTTACCTATTACTTTAGAAAGATTTTTGGTCACTTATTTCGAGCTCAATGCAACATTTGTGTTTTAACAATGGATTTGGATCAAAAATGTGTATTCATAACATTTTTATGGTGAAAATTTTCTCTCCTTAGCGAGCCCGGATTTTTAGCTCATTTGGGGAATATATGTTGATTGAGTGATAATTCTTCAATTGATGGACTGTTTCCGTCTTTAGTTGCTTTACTTTAAGAAGATACCATATGCCGCTCTGGACTTCGTTTTTAGTTAAACATCATCAGTCCTATGCTTGTTTCGCTCAATCAAATATCGATGATACTTTTCTAATCGTTTAGTTTTACTTCTGTTAAGGCTCTTCGATCCTTCACTTCATTCTTAAAATAAAATATGAATATATTTTTTATTACTGCGAGAAGAAAAGACGAGTGTCTATTACAATTGTATAACACAAATATTTATACATATATATTGTACTAGATTATTTGCCCGCACTTTGTGCGGACTAAGATTTTCATTTTATGTTATATTAAATGAAAAATGATTAACTACAATAAATAGTTGTAAGGAATTAGAAATATAATGTTATAGGTTTGTGTCTGGTCAAGCTACATAGTCGACTACTACAATGTTTCACATACACATTATGAGAGCACTAACTTTTAATGTCAAATTATCTTTCGATAAACTTGAGATGTTTACGTTGTTCAAATACTCCTCAGAAATTAACACGTGCATCAAAGGAATGAACGGCATGTGTTTTTTTTATATCGCTCATGTATCCTTGTTGGGGCACAACGGGAAGCGTAATAGAAACACACACATCAATCACCAAAACCAACCATATTATGTTTTAACTATACCACAATATTTTTGATGTAAGAAGTATTCCCAAACTTGCCTAAAATATCTTAAAGTTCATAAAAAAAATTAATTTGGCTATGCTAAAACTCATGTTTATATATATATATATATATATATAGATTTTATAGTCACAATATATAATAGTCTAATATAAAAATTAAAAATATATTATGCTTACTCAACATTTTAGTCTTAACATTATTTACATACTTATTTTTAAATCTAAAATGGTTGTTATATTATTTATGTTTTAGAAGTAATATTTGAATAACTTTAGTAATTAAATAATGACTTCAGTAGTTCAGTAATGTTTTATGTATATCCGTACACTTTTTAAACCAAAAAGTGTATTTAAAGATTTTTCACAAAATTATTGTTATAATATTAGTTTTGCTGGGTTTGTTTACCTAAATAATTTAAAAGAGGAAAATTGTGAAAATGAAATAATGACTTTGGTAATTAAGTAATGACTTATGTATACCCGTACACTTTTGCTAAGTTTGATTACCTAAGTTTTAAAACCAATCTTAAGAAAATATAACTTAGCTAACATTTTATATTATTTATTATATTTTTAAATATAGTTTTCCATATTTTGGAATTTTTTTTCTTAAGATATTTGTGTAAAATCTAAAATGTAAATTTCTTTTTAATAAATAATGAAAATATAGATAATGAAAAGTTAACACATAAAATACTTTCTTAAGAGAATGCAAAAGCTAATTGAAAATTTAATGAATAAGAAAAGTGACTGAAAAATTATCATGTTTAAAAACCATTGATTCACTGGAATAGAAATTGTTATGGTTTCTATAGAAAATAAATAAATCTGCTTTCATAAAAAGAAAAATCAAATATATATTAAAAAAAATTCAAGAACATGTGTCGATTTTACTTTAAGAAGAATTGTATTTATTTCATTTTGTTGATAATTCAACTTCAATGTAATATGTATCTATGTAATATGTATCTATATTGGTTATCATATCCGATTTATATGTAATTGAGTCCGGTTATAAAATTTGGTAGAGTCACTAACATTAATAATCTAGTAAAATTATAAAAGGACAAGATCCAGCAAAATTAGTCACGAGAAGAAACTTCTCAGTAGTTCAAACGGAAAACACGAACTCAAAATAGCGTAAACAACATTTGTAGATTCCAAACGCAAGGGTATACAAAGCATATCAAACACTCTGTAATGATATAAAAATCCAATTGTACAATCCAATCGAAGATGAACAAGGGAACAACACTCAGTGAGAACTCATTGCAGTAAAACGTGACTAATATGTTATCAAGAGCATAACTACAGCCTCGCTCGTTCGTTTGCAGTTGCGTTTTACATTTTATCTTATAGCAAATTATTATTTTTTTATAACAAAAACAGAACCAATCAAGACCTAAACAAAGTGAAACTTACAAGTTCACGAGAACACACCTGGACTGCAGCCCCTTAAGCTACAACTGCATCATGATTAATTGTGACATTGGGTTCTTTCCCCATCAGCTTCCTCACGATTTCCTGAACAATAGGAATGCGTGTGGATCCAACCAACAATGATTACTTCATCAATATCATTGAAGCTACAAGGAATTCTGAACAGGGGTCCTACACTTATAAGATAAATACTTCATCAATATCATTGAAGCTAACTCTTAAGCCTCCATTATTAATCAAAAGCTATAGAATCAGCACATGGAAACTCTGTTAACTTGTTGAGCTACGAATATACTGGCCATCCGGGCTTTTATCAAAATTAGTAAATCTGAACACAAATTTTCAAACTTGGCACGAGTGAGGGTCGTTTCCATGTGTTTAGGTCCATCAGATGTAGCCGTGATAAATGGCAAGCTCATATTTGTCTAATTAGAGAGGCAAGCTCAATTTTAGCTTTTTCTACTGTTTTGTTAACCTCTGAAGTGCTTGCTTGTCTTTCAGAAGTTTTATGCCTTCATTTTTCTTGAAATCTGAAGCAAGCCAATCAACATCTTTCTTGTCAAATTCATCTCCACCCAAATGTGTGTCGCCAGAAGTGGAAAGCACTTCAAACACACCATCACCAACCTCAAGCACTGCATAACAAAGTACATTCATCAAGACAAATGAGAAGTAAAAAAAGAGGATTTTGTCAAAAATTAAGCAAGTACCTGAGACATCAAAGGTACCGCCACCAAGATCAATGCCAATTGTTGGCTAATTGATAATACAAAGAATTTTCATACCAACAATACGATCAACATCTTTTGTAGCTATCCTTTGTGAGTCGTTAAAGTAAGCAGGCACATTAATAACAGCCTTCATTACTTTATCATTCAAGAATCTTGAAGCATCCTCAACAAGTTTCCTTAAAACCTACACCACACACAACACACAAAGTACTAACCAACAACAATGCACGACCTAAAAAATGACATAAACACAATCAACAATATCCAATACCTGAGCAAAACTCTCCTCGGCTTCATCATCATCAGCATATCCAGGAATGAATGGATCACGTGCCCCTTCTTCTATGAAGATATCCACAAAAAAATGTCCACTTGCAAGCTTCACTCATCCTCTAAATGTTTTTGTTCAATGTCTCTCCACAATGGCTTATTATCTCGTATCAGTTCATATGGCAACTTCCACCACATTCTTTCAATCGTTACAGTTGAATCTAACTCATCCCACACAGTTTCAGTGATGTTAATTGGTCTGACATGACATCAAAATCCATCACAACAATGCCACGTCAGCAAACTCACGGAAAAACTAACATCCGTTAACGGTTTGATGATTTAGACCAAAATACTATAGATTGTGATGTCGTGTGATGTTTTATATAAACTGGTGTATATTTAGACGATTAGAGCATATCCAATGGGGAGATTCAATGAGTCTCACCAAATATAATTAAAAAATAAAAAATAATAAAATAAAAAATGAGTCTCATCAATTTATGAGAATGTACTCTAAAGTCTCCATTCAATGAAACTCAATTCACAAATCTCATAAAATTTATGAGACTTAACTAATATTTTATTATTTTTTGTTATTTAATTATATTTGGTGAGACTGCTCTTACGAACTTTTTATGAGTCTATAGTCGTATGCTCTACTATTTAGTGTCTAAATATGCAGTTTTTCCGCCAAAATTTCATAGTTAACAAATAAGAATGACTACACAACTAAGAAGAATCAATAAGGTACACATTGTTCACAGGACTTCCTTTAACCGTAATTTTCGGAACTCACTGATGACATAACCAGACTTTTTGGTCGTATATATCAATGATTTTGTATAACATGTCTCTACGTACATACATACATAAATTCGTTTGTTTCCATCATGATTATATAAAATAATATTATTTCAAATTAACAGTAATGTTTTGTCTTTTTATTTCTCTTCAATCTTTTGCTTATGCTGCAGAATGCTAGTCAAGCACGTGAAATCGCAGACCTTGTATCTTCCACCTCATATCCACCGTATACCTTCACGACTTATTAATCTGATCTGTAATCTCTGCCGTCAATATTGCATTGACTTCAATAATTATTTAAATCTGACGGTGACATTATTAGTTACAAGAAGTTATGTCTACACATGATTACTACTTCCTGACAGCTCACACGCCGCGTTTCAAAAACAAGTCACTTGCGGACAATACGGAGCAATGGTCGATGTGCTCTCTTGGACCCAAAAAGGCCCAAACATCTTTTTTTTGTGTGTTTAATTTATTAAAAAAAATCAGAGGAGTGAGATCTAAAGTGTATAAAAGGCAGAGAATCTTATGTCAAATTTAATATTTTTTATTAGGATATATACTATAACTAAACTATTATTATGACATTATTTTGTGATGCAAGCTGTTACACCAAAATTGGTAATATTAGCTTTGCTGAATCTAATGGAACTGATAAGAAAATGTACTTTTTGGTAGATTTTTTTTTGGTCGTAACTTTTTGGTAGATTTAAAATTCTAAAATTAATCTATAAAAATCTGTTCTACATTGGAAAAACAAAAATTTCCACATAATTTCGTTGAAAATATATTTAAAACTGATGTTGGTTTAAGATAAAAAGTTTGGGAAATTTGGAACTCGTTACCAGTTTAAGTTCACACCTATTATTATTATTATTTTTTTGCTAAATATTATTTGGGGTTTTTGATAATGCAAACCATGTTTTATCTATGTACTCAAACATTTGTTATTCATTGAATTATATAACTAATAAAATTTGATGAAATATATCAGATGTTAAAAAAAATATAAAAAAATTGATGAATTTGATAACATTCCAAGAGATGTGATACAAATTTTAATAAAAATGAAAATTGTAATCTTTTCCTAGACAACATTGTATTAAATTACGTCGGTGCCACTGCCACTAATATTAAAGAGGGTATCTTCAATAAATTATCCAAAATCCCCTGTATGTATATGGATCTACACCTCTTCTCAGACTCAGACTTAAATCAGTAATAACTCAAACCCCAAAACAAGAAAACAGAAGAGAGAAGAAAGAAACATGAAAGTTTCTTGCAAACTCTCTGTAGTTCTTCTTCTTCTCTTAATCAATGGTGTTTTTGGAGATAACCCTTATAGATTCTTCACTTGGAAAATCACTTATGGTGACATTTATCCCCTTGGTGTTAAGCAACAGGTATTGTCCACTGTTTCTTTGTCACATTTTCTTGTAACAATCTGGTGATAGCATTTTCTTGTTTGGATCTTTGTTATGGAATGTAGGGAATATTGATAAATGGGCAGTTTCCTGGACCTCACATTGATGCTATCACAAATGATAATATCATCGTCAGTGTTTTCAATTACTTGAAAGAGCCTTTCCTCATTTCTTGGTATGTTCTCTCTCAAATCTGTGCTCCTTTATTAACCACAAAAATGTGCATTATGTGTTGCCGTGAAAATTGAATATTCTGTATAGAAAGAAGTAATAAAGATTGAAATATAGGAAAAAATGTTTTTTTTTTGTTTGATTTTGCTTTCCAGAAATGCCTTTAAATGAACTACTAAAATCTTATGAATAAAACAGAAATTTAGTTTTTGCTTTTCTTATCTTGGTGATATTAATGCTACTAAAAACGTATCGGTTACATGTACCTGTTTGTAAAAGTTTAAATGCAATGTGATGTACTTCAGTGACGAAATACATAGTGTAATAAATAAACCTTTTTTTTTTAAACTCAAAACGAACAAAAATAGTCTTTAGGGATCAATGATTATTTTTGTAAATAGGGATTAATAACTTTTATATGAAAATCTACCTATCTATTGTTTCATTTTAGACAGATTTGATACAAAGAAATACAAATAGTTTTTCTTGTTTTATTTCATTTGAGAATGTCATTTTCTTTTTCTCTTTTGAATCTTAATAAAAGCTCTTCTTACAGTGCCCGACACGATTAGCTGTCAAAAAAAAAAAAAGGAAAAGAAAATATAAAAGTTATAAATATGCGATCAGAAAATTAAAATATTCAACTTGATCCATACAAACTAGTCACATGCGATGCCACATGTGAGTTTTAAATGTCAGTGGGAAACAATAGGAAGGCATTCATAATTACTTTTCAGTCCCGGATCTATTACAATATCCAAAATTTAACCCTGAACTCTTAAGAGATTCTTAAAGTCCCTAATCCTAAAAGACTTTCATTTCAGGAATGGTGTGCAACAGAGGAAGAACTCATGGCAAGATGGAGTGATTGGGACAACATGTCCAATTCCACCTGGCAAAAACTTCACTTACATAATCCAAGTCAAAGATCAAATCGGTAGCTTCTTCTATTTCCCTTCTCTTGCTTTCCACAAAGCTGCTGGTGCCTTTGGAGCCATCCGTGTCTGGAGCCGTCCTCGCATCCCTGTACCGTTCCCTCCCCCGGAAGGCGACTTCTGGCTTCTCGCTGGAGATTGGTTCAAAACCAATCACTATGTAAGTACAGTCTTACTGCCCTAATCCCTTTGACTTGCACCACAAGGAAAAGAACCAGGAAATTCAGTTTACAGTTTGGTTTCTTTATTTGTATTTTGGTATATATTTTACAAAACTAGAAACTTAATAAAGCTAGTAGTAGTAGTAATTTGGTTTGGTTTTGGTTGATTAGAGTTGCTTAATCATCAGTCCTTTGTTTTGAAATAACCAAACCAATCGATTTATAAGCGAAATTAGCTTAGGTTAAACATCTCGGTTTAATCTGGTTTCTTGGCAAAATCTCATTATTTTGGTTTTTCTAGGTTTTGAGACGTCTCTTGGAAGCCGGTAGGAATCTACCGTCACCTGATGGAGTTCTCATCAATGGCCGTGGTTGGGGTGGCAATACCTTCACAGTTCAACCCGGTAGGACCTATAGATTCAGAATATCAAACGTCGGAGTTGCGACTTCATTAAACTTCAAAATCCAAGGTCACACGATGAAGCTCATTGAAGTGGAAGGCTCTCACACTATTCAAAACGTCTACACTTCACTTGACATTCATTTAGGACAGTCTTACTCTGTTCTTGTTACCGCTAATCAAGCACCTCAAGATTATTACATTGTCGTCTCCACGAGGTTCACGCGTAAAGTCCTCACAACAACCTCGATTCTTCATTACAGTAACTCAAGAAGAGGCGTCTCTGGTCCTGCTCCATCTGGACCTACTTTGAGCATTGCCTCTTCGGTCTTCCAAGCTCGAACTATCAAGTAAAAACATATTTCTTTGCATACAAGCAACAACTAGAAACAGCGGATTTCGTGCTGATATGGTTTTTCTAATATTGTGTATTGATGTGATAAACAGGAGGAATCTAACCGCGAGCGGTCCACGACCTAACCCCCAAGGCTCATATCACTACGGTTTGATCAAACCAGCCCGTACGATCATACTAGCCAACTCGGCTCCTTGGATCAACGGCAAGCAGAGATACGCAGTAAACGGTGCCTCATTTGTAGCTCCTGACACACCGTTGAAGCTTGCTGATTACTTCAAGATTCCGGGTGTTTTTAACCTCGGGAGTATCCCGACAAGCCCCTCCGGTGGAAACGGAGGGTACCTTCAAAGCTCTGTTATGGCAGCTAACTTCAGAGAGTTTATCGAGATTGTCTTCCAGAACTGGGAAAATTCAGTCCAGTCTTGGCACGTCTCCGGTCACTCTTTCTTCGTTGTCGGGTAAGACCATCAAACTCTCTTAACTCGTAAATACCTCTCTTTATATACACAATTTAGACTCTGATCTTAGAATTATTTGTGATGTATTTTCATAATTTTTCGGAGTATAGAATGGAAGGAGGCCAATGGACACAGGGAAGCCGAGCAAAGTACAACCTCCGGGACGCGGTTTCTAGGTCAACCGTTCAGGTTTACCCGAGGGCATGGACCGCAATCTACGTAGCTTTAGACAATGTTGGAATGTGGAACATAAGGTCGGAGAATTGGGCAAGACAATATTTAGGACAACAATTCTATCTCCGAGTTTACACTTC
Source organism: Aurinia saxatilis (assembly GCA_900406295.1). Classification (NCBI taxonomy): domain Eukaryota; kingdom Viridiplantae; phylum Streptophyta; class Magnoliopsida; order Brassicales; family Brassicaceae; genus Aurinia; species Aurinia saxatilis. The sequence goes on along the minus strand of OVAP01001755.1, from coordinate 8,199 downwards.
CTCTACTTCATACCGAGACGAGTATCCACCACCAAAGAACGCTCTAATGTGCGGACGAGCTAGAGGCCGTCACACCAGGCCTATCTAGAACTCGAGTGATCAAGAATATCCTTTTGCCTTTAGATTAAATGATTCGAAATGTTTAGTATTGTCACGAGAGGGTGGTAATTTAAATGTGAGCTTCTTGGATTCGTTTACTACGGCAAGAAATTTTAAGGAAAAAGTAAAATTGGAGCTTGACTTGAGCTTTCAATTTAATTTAATGACGAAAACATATTTTGCCTTGTTTTTCTTCAATAAAACTTTATTACTATGATCCTGAAAATTGGTCCGGCCATTTGCTTGTTTTTATTCTTCGTGATGGTAAAAAACTCTGCGTTCGATGGAAAAGGGTTTGCCTCGAGAGAAATTTACATGGAAAACAAACAGTCACGCGTTTGCGCTCTCTCTCTGCCAACTAGCCCTGGGCCTAAATATTCAGAGTCGTAAACCGAATTAATATCTAACCAAAAATACCCAAATCAAATGAAATCAAAATTTCAAAATATCTAAATAAATACCCAATCTCAAGACTGAACTGGTATCGAATCGAGAACCAAATGATTATCTGAAAACAAACCGATTTTTAGAATATTCGAATGGATTCTCAGTACTGAACCGAAAACAGTATGGGTATCCGAATATAAGCTGGGTTTTTCAAAATATCTAAATAGATCCTCAATTCCTAGAATAGAATATATACATTCACTCATGTCTGAAATACCATTAAATATATGAAATACCTAGTAAAATATCGAATTACCAAAATTACACTCCAAATATTATTAAATACACAAAATATTATAAAAGTATTTGAACCGAAAAATATGAATTACCTAATTTTACCTGAAATAACATTTAAACCCAAAATATCAGTAAAATATCCGAAATCCGAATTACCTAAATTATATCCAAAATATCAGTACATATCTGAAATGTCATATACCCGAGCTGAGTGAACTCCAACAATTTGGAGTATTTGCCAATTCTTACCATTTCATAACCAAATTGACCCGGAACCAAATGATACTAAACCGAAACATCACAAAAACATTTTGGTATTCGTATGGATCTACCCGAAAGAACCAGAACCAATTGGTTACTCAAAACCACATTGAATACCCAAAAGTCCAAGATTAGTAGCAGCCCAGACATTTTTAAGAACGGAGATTAAAACTAAACTAGAAGCACAAAAACAATTCCCAAAAAAACTAAAGATGGTCAGTTTGTTTTAGGGGTCAAAATCATCTCGTACAAGGAATTGGTTTTGTTTTAGGGGTCAAGCATAGTCCCGTTTTACTTTTAGGGGTCAATGATTGATCCGATTATAGAGACAAATTAAACTTATAGGAATGGTCCGAAAATGTCAGAGGCATACTCAAAAAGATTTGGTTGACACCTAAAGTCGTCGGACGATTTACAACATTATATTGCAAATTTGGTCGTGCGTTCACACATGGTATAAACTTTATTCGATAGTTGTAGCTGCTTCCACTAAAACCACTGAGTACCATTCTAAGACTAGACTTCTCCCATCTACAACTTTCTTCAACGAAAAAACTCCAAATTCCTTATACGTATCTTCAAAGATTATCAAATGTAATTCCATACTCATCCGAAACTATAAGTATTTAAAAATTTATGGCGGATACTGTGAGTGAAGTTCTTTGGTTGGAGAGATGTACTCATCCGAAACTTTTTATTTGCATGGATTGTTATGAAATGTTTTTGTAACCTAATTCCTTAACGTTTCAAGGGTGTAAATTTGAATATTCATATAGTTAGTGAACAATGTCATTCCCTATTTTCTGAAAATGTATTTTTGAAGGAAAGTTATTAATTTATGAGATTCAGTTCATCCGAATTTCCAACCAAATGCCACAAACCACCTATCCATAAAATATTATATACGTATGAGAATTTTTTCAAACATTTGAAACGAGTCATACACTCATACTAATTAAGTGGAGTTGTTAATTTTCCTCAAAAGTATTATTTTAGCCGCTAATTGACGAGCAGATTGAATATGAAGAATGGGCAATCCGACAAATTTTTTTCTAAAAAGTCTGGTTTAAAGAAGTAATTGAATACACGACCAAAAAAAGAAAAGAAAAAAACAAGTAATAGAATAGAGGACGTTAATCTTATTATTAATTTTTTTTAACAATAAATTTCTAGCCCTCTGTTTCTTAAAGAGTGTCGTTTTAGACTTATTTTTCTGTTTCACAAAGAGTGTCGTTTTCATTTTCTAATACAACTTTTAATACTAAATTCCTACTTTAACCTCAAAACAAAGAATAATATGAACATACAATTTATTATTGAGGGGTAAAACAGAACTTTTAATATGTTTTATTAATTTGTGTGCAAAACATCAAAACGACACTCTTTAAGAAACGGAGGAAGTATATTTTATAACAAAATAACCGTTTTGAGGAGCAATGTTGTCACCTCGGATGTTTTCACATATATGGATTCTTTTTTCACTAATAATACTTATCTTTATTAATTAAGCCAATAAAATACAAACACCGATAATACCACGAGTATTGTATCTGAAACGGTGCCGCAAACCATACAAGTTTCGGAGTCTAGATAAATAAAATTACAATTAAAACTTTGTACTATAACCTAAACCAAACCAAACAACCAAAGCGCTAATCGAATCTAAAGTAAAATACAAACAGTAAGTCGCCTAAAGAAACCAAAAACTCGATACTTGATATCTCTTCGGTGATAAATAGGTATGCCTTGCCAAATAACGCTTCATAATTGATAGCACACTGTTGAGACACAAATATTTTCCAAAACCCCATCAGTAGACTATAGCTAAGGATGAGAGAACACACGGTCCTCACTCATAATAAACCTGCATAGCATGCAAAGGATGAAATCTCGATCGAAACAGAGAATAAAAGAGGATCGTCTTCGCCGGACAACACTGGTAGGGATGGTTTATGATTTAATAAATATTACAAAAAAATATATGTTTTTAGATAATCAAAATTTTTAAACCAACATTCATGACATGTAACCACATTGCTTGCTGAAAACGTTATATATATATATATATATATATATATATATATAAATAAAAGTATGTTGCTGTAAAATCAATATTTTTTTTTGTTAATGGGATTCGTATCAGTAGCTTTGTTTGTTTCCGCTTTGTGAAAAATGAGCCTTATTTATTTCCTTCTCGTGTTTGAAATCTGCATACTCCTTCTACAAAAAAAAAAAAATCTGAATACTCTTGACCAAAAAGCAAGAAAGAAAGAAAAATGCAAACTATAGCATAAGAAATTAAAGAATAAAAGTTTCAAAAAGAAAAAAAGAAAAGAAAAGAAATTAAAGTATAACATCTTTTCGTTTTCACAAAAAAGAAATTAAAGTATAAGAACGAAAACACTCGACAATGCATAATGCATGAAACTGAAGAACGCAATACAACGAAATAAACTGAAAATTGTACAAGCGTTGTAATCATTTAATGTTTCCGATTTGTTTGTTACTTCCAACAAGTCAAATACTTTATATTTCATAATAAATCTGCTTTGGATAGTTAACAAAATAAAATAAAATAAAATAATCTGCTTTGGATACATACACGAATTGAGAAAACCTTTTGTTCTAGGGATCTACCAATTTTTTTCTTTTGGGTTATAGTTTGAAGACTTTGTGCTGAATCTCATATATATATTTTTCATTGTAGCCGAAGCCTCTTCTAAAAAAGATTTAACCTTGGTTTTGAAACGTATTCATTTTTAATTCAATGTTTTCATGTCTAGACCGGATAGTTGGTCGGCCTAGTTTTTATTATTTTTATTGATGATTTATTATTAATATTATCTTAGTTTTTTTTTTAAAAAACCAATTTATGAGTTAGGCCTCTTTTTTTTTAAAATGATTTATTTTTAATTTTGCAAATTTACGTATATAAAATATTATATAATCTATTAATCCATGGTTAATTAAGGCTAAATCAAAGATTCGGTGATCCGAAAGGTAGTCCGATTTGCTCTTTGGATCAAGTTTAGAAACTTCGATTTAATTAGATGGTAAGGGTTTTCCATAATTTTGCAAAACCGAAAAATTATTTTATTTTGTAGACATAAAAAAGATGAATTTGGTTATAATTTCTCTATAAATTATGAAGTCTTGCGGTATAAAATTTAAAGTCGGACCTAAACCCAACTTTTATCTTATGTTCAGAAAAATCTTATTGGATGAGTCAACTGATCAATGGGAGTAATTTGTTTTTATAACTTGTTGGGATCAAAATAATGAAAGCTAAAATAGTATAATAATAGATTTAGAGCATGTCCAACCCACCTCTATATCTCTATTTTGGATTAATTTTTTTTTCTAATTCTACTGTGTTTTCATCTCTAAAATAGAGATCTTTATTTTTTTCTCTAAAAATAGAGGAAAAAAATAGAAATCTCTATTTATAGAGATGACTTTTTAATTTATAAAAAGGTCTCTTAAAATTTAAATAGTTTTATTTGTTGTTTTTTTCACACTATCATACTATTATAATTTAAAATTTGTATTTTTTCGTATGTATTTTTTAATGATCAATATTATATTATCAAAAATACATAAAAAATAAAAAACATATTTATTTGAAAATATAATAATATAAACTAATGATAAATACTGAAATAAACAAATAACATAAAATAAAATTTTAAATTTAAATAAATTAATAACAATGATTTTTTTATATATAAAAAATTAATAGGTCAAATTCGTTAATATTATTAGTAACATGTACTATTAGTAATTATTGATAAAAAATATACTTGGAATATTTTTATTAAAGTTGAAAAATAGAGTTATACATTGGAGTAAAATCCATCTCTATTTTGGAGATTCTCTATTTTAGAGTAGAAAATAGAGAAATAAATTGGAGACGCTTAGTGAAATTAGTAGGAGGTAAGCTGACCCCTTCTCTCCAATTCCCTCCGGCACTGAAACTAATAATTTTCTGGATAAATTACATTCTCTAAAATAATGAATAAATATCATTCAAATAATATTGGCATATAATAAAGCCGAGACTATCCTGACATATATATCTGAAAAAACAACGAACTATCTTGACATATAAAATCGAACCATGCCAAAAAAAAAAAAAACTCGAACTTGGTCTATGCATGGATGTATATATATATTTTTTTTCCATGCATGTATTATTGTTATTGCACCTGTTCCACCGTAATAAAAAAACATCATGTGCATGATGGGTGATCTGCTATACTATAAAATATATTTATCACACAAAAACAACAGAATTTTCTTTCCGAATAGGGTTAGAAATTTCAATGCTTTACCGGAAAATAGTGGCAAATCCAATACTGTAAAATAATATTTTAGCTAGAATTTTTTATTAGTGATAACTGGCCAATCCAGGTTGACAATTTGTTAAATATATATAAGTTAATTGTTGATTAATTACTACTAATCAAAAGTCTGACTAGGCGGACAAGTATATCGTATTTGTTCTAATCGTAGACATAAAGAAGGAAAAATTTGAACGGTTTATCGATTAAAACAAGTGAAAATTAGTATTCTCCAGTAACCAGTAAACACAATCTTTTCGTTAACAAAAGAAAATAAAAAAAACAAAACAAAGAGAGAGAGACAGAGATCTGTCTTCTACTTTGATTGTTGTGTCTATCCGGTCAGTTGATTTTGTTGGACTTCGTCATTGACTTAAGTTATACTCTCTTGTCAGTATATTTTAAAATAAAAAAATTTCGCGCCTAATAGGTCACGTATCTTAGTAAATGTAAATGGATGTGGACCAATAGTAGTCTGACTATTGAACTAATATCTTTTCAAAAGTCCAAAGAGTCGATATTATGCTTCGATTGGCACTATAAATAGAGGGCAGAACTAAGCAGGAATGGATATCAAACCAAAGTTGTTTTCTAGTTCTTTGGAAACCAAACGAAAGAAAAAAAAAAAAAGAACTTCGATGGCTACTCATTCAAGAATTTTACATGTGCTTTTTCTTCTTTCATGCATTGTTTTTGCATTGATTAGGGGAAGTTATGGCGATAATGTGGACAATAATAATGACAAAGATGATTGTTCCTCTAGGAGTTGGCGTGGATGTGGTAGTTTCTTCGGAAAAGCAGCCAAAAGATATGGAGGTGGTGGTGGTGGTGGAGGAGGAGGAGGTGGTGGTGGTGAAGGAGGTAATGGGTATGGCCGTGGAGAAGGATATGGAGCTGGAGCTGGTATTAGTGGTAATGGTGGTTTTGGCGGTGGAGGAGGAGGTGGCGGGGGAGAAGGTGGTGGCAATGGTGTCAATGGAGGGTCTGGTCATGGAAGCGGATCCGGAGCTGGTGGTGGTGTAGGAGCGGATGGGGGTGGAGGAGGAGGAGGTGGTGGGGGAGAAGGTGGTGGTAGTGGTGTCAACGGATCTGGACATGGAAGCGGTTCTGGTGCTGGTGCTGGTGTAGGAGCTAATGGTGGTGGTGGTGGTGGAGGAGGAGGTGGAGGTGGAGAAGGTGGGGGTAGTGGAACTAATGGTTCTGGTCATGGAAGCGGGTCTGGCGCTGGTGCTGGGGCTGGTGTAGGAGTTAATAGTGGTGGAGGAGGAGGTGGTGGGGGTGGAAAAGGTGGTGGCAGTGGAACTAATGGTTCCGGCCATGGAAGTGGCTCTGGTGCGGGTGCTGGTGTAGGAGCTAGTGGTGGTGGAGGAGGAGGTGGAGGTGGAGAAGGTGGAGGCAGTGGAACTAACAGTTTTGGTAATGGAAGCGGGTCTGGTGCTGGCGCTGGTGTAGGAGCTACTGGTGGTGGAGGAGGTGGTGGGGGTGGAGAAGGTGGTGCCAGTGGAGCTAATGGATCTGGTCATGGAAGTGGGTCTGGTGCTGGTGGTGGTGTAGGAATTGGTGGAGCCGGTGGTGGTGGTGGTGGCGGAGGTGGTGGCGGAGGTGGTGGCGGAGAAAGTGGTGGTACCAATGGAGGTTCAGGATATGGAAGCGGATCTGGTGCTGGTGCTGGAGTTGGTGGAGCAACAAGTGGAGGAGGAGGAGGGGGAGGAGGAGGAGGAGGTGGTGGAGGTAGCGGTAGCAACAAATCTGGAGGAGGGTACGGTCATGGTAGTGGTTTTGGTGTCGGAGTTGGCTTTGGAAACAAAGGAGGAGGGGGTGGTGGAGGTGGAGGAGGTGGTGGAGGTGGTTCTGGTAGTGGATACGGTCAAGGTAGTGGGTATGGTGGTGGTTTTGGCAGTGGAGGAGGGAGTGGTGGAGGAGGTGGCAGTGGTGGAGGAGGAGGAGAAGGAAGTGGAAGTGGAAGTGGAAGTGGAAGTGGAAGCGGAAGAGGAGAAGGATATGGGATGGGGGGAGGAACTGGCACCGGCAGAGAAGCAGGGGGAGTGGGGTTTGGAATGGGAATTGGGTTCGGAATTGGCATCGGAGGAGGAAGTGGTGGTGGTACCACTTATCAAACTAATATCACCGGGGATAAAATTTCTCCTTAGAGGGACTATCCTAATTCGTTTTGTGTCAAATCTTCTTTATCAACCTTATACCACAAGAACTTTTCATTTTCTAATTTGATTTTAATTCACTCCATTCAATAATTGGTCATTAATGATATCGCGTACGATGAATTCGTTTTCTTGAGTCAATATAATTACATTACTTTGTTTTACTTTGTGATTATTCTCCTTTTTGTCAACATTTTCTCTTTTCTTTCTACTGCACAGTGGGATTTTTCCTTGGATTCAAGAAACAAAATACAATTTTCTAAAATACTAACATATGTAGGGAGAAACATTATACGGATCCAGTGGAGTGTAAAAGGGTTTCGGTTCTTCTCGTTGACACAAGAAAACACTTACCTTTTCATGTTTTCGTTTGTTTTAAACAGTGAATTTAACTCAAATCTTGTAAAGAATACTAAAAATTAATTTCTCTTCTAGGAGTATAATATAATTTTAATATGTTTTTTTTTAATATGTGTGAAAAATTCTAGAATCTAATATATAAAAGATAAGGGGCCTCTCCATGGTGTGACTAGGGGTGTCAAACGGGCCGGCCCGCGACCAAACGGGCCGACCCGCGCGGGCCGGCCCGCGACCAAACGGGCTGACCCGCGCGGGCTAGGATTTTGTTGCGGACTCGGCGGGCTGGACCGCGGCGG
>OVAP01001754.1:0-22295 GCA_900406295.1 Aurinia saxatilis | reverse complement strand
ATACATATATATATATATATATATATATATATATATATATATATATATGATACAATAAATGCTTTTCGAGATTTAAACATTATGATAATTTAGTACCTGAGCAGCGGATAAAAGAGGACAATGAAGACGAAGACGCTGAGGATGGCGAAGTGACGGATATTAATGTACTAGATGTGGCCTTAATAGAGGAATCAGAGACATATACGGATGCTCAGGTAACCACCACGATCAATCATGAAAAAAAGGAGGACGGCTAAGACTGGCCTCGTCTTTCCTTTCTTTTAACACAATGATTTTCCAATTGCGGTCTATTAGAGCTCCCCTCTGATTGGGACACTTTTTCTTGGCGAGGCCATCGGAATAAAGAAATTGTTTGGTGTAAATTGGATAGAGGTCTAGCCAATGGAGAATGGCACTCGCTATTCCCTTTCTCTTACATTGAGTATTTACCAATGATAGGTCGGACCATAGACCGATAGTTGCAACACTTGATGACAAAATGGCAAAGGGGTTATGGTCAATTTCGGTTCGATAAGCGATGGTTGGGGAAGGATGGACTAATGGCAAGCATAAGGGAGGGATGGCACGAACATGGTACCCAAAATCCACTTGCTTTTGTTGACATGATAAAGAATTGCCGACACTCAATCTCACAATGGCGGCGAACCCTAATCCCATACAGACAAGACTGAAGCTTCGAGCTTAAACAAAAACTGGAAGACACTCAGAAGGATGATTCACGAACCCAGGAAGAATTAGAGCAAATTACACTCGACTTGCGGAATGCCTATAAGGATGAAGAACTGTATTGGAAACAAAAAAGTCGAAATTTATGGTTGAAAGAAGGGGACCAGAATGCGAAGTTCTTTCATTCACAAACAAAGTTACGTTAGGCCCGTAATCGTATTGTGGGATTAACACATCCTAATGGATCCTGGGTTACATCAGAGAAAGGGATTGAACAAATTGCGGTTAAATATTTTTCGAATCTATTTCGAACATAGGATCCAGGGAATCTCGAGACGGTCCTAGATGCTGTCCCTTGAAATGTGACCGAGGCTATGAATGCCAAACTCATAGGTCCACTCACGGAGTCGGAGATGCGGAAAGCATTTATTCTAAATGCACCCGGAAAAGTCTCTGGGTCCGGACGAGATGACGGCCTTTTTTCCAAAAATTGTGGCCGGTGGTGAAAGTGGATCTAGTGGAGTTAGTTAGAAGCTTTATGGAGACAGATTTTTTTGATAAAAGATTATATTTGACTCACATATTCCTCATTCCCAAAACCGAGAGACCAAGTAAAATGCAGGAATTTCGGACTATCAGCCTATGCAATGTTGGTTACAAGATCATAACAAAAGTTTTATGTGAGCGACTGAAAAAAGTTCTGCGATCTATTGTTTCGGAAACGCAATCAGCTTTTGTAGCAGGGCGGTTAATCTCGGACAATATTTTAATTGCACAGGAAATGTTCCATGGTCTTCGAACAAATAAGTCATGCAGTGACAAATGTTTGGCGGTCAAAACGGATCAAACCTTATGATAGGGTTGAGTGGACATTCTTGGAGGCATTATTACGTAAACTGGGTTTTGTGGAAAAATGGGTTACATGGATTATGTGGTGCATCACATCGGCAGAGTATAAAGTTTTGCTTAATGGACAACCAAAGGGCCATATTTCCCCACAAAGAGGTATTCGGTAGGGTGAGCCTCTATCCCCGTACTTATTTATCATGTGTATAGAGGTTATAATTGCAAATATTTTGAAAGCAGAATCTGAACAAAGATTAACTGGGATTTAAGGTAGCGACGACGTGTCCGACAATCACGCATTTACTTTTTACGGATGAAAGCCTCTTCTTTTGCCGGGCTACAACGGACCAATGTCCGGAATTGACGAGTCTTTTTAGACCATATGAGTTGGCCTCTGGACAACAAATCAATCTTGATAAATCTTCGATTCTTTTTTGCCACAATGTGCCGGAGATAACTCGTGCTGAACTACATAAGTGTTAGGGATAACGACGCTAGGTGGTATGGGTTCTTATCTAGGACTGCCGGAAAGTCTGGATAGCTCCAAAGCCAAAGTCTTTGCTTATATGCGCCACCGGATAAACAAAAAGACAACAGGATGGTCATCCAATATTTTGTCTAAGGGTGAAAAGGAGGTTTTAATTAAATCAGTGACCACATCAACACAAACGTATGTGATGTCATACTTTCGGCTGCCAAGGGCTGTTACCACAAAAATTACGAGCGTGGTGGCACAATTCTGGTGGGGTTCAACATGTGGACGAAGAGGCATGCATTGGAAGGCTTGAAAGAAACTATGCAGGAAAAAACAGGATGGTGGTCTTGGTTTTGTACACTAGAGGATTTTAACACTCCACTACTAGCTAAACAATTATGGTGGCTCATTGATGCACCTGAATCTTTGTTTGTAAGAGTTTTCAAAGGAGGGTATTATCGGAACACGCATCCCCTGGATCCCATTTAAATATATTCACCCTCGTATGGTTGGAAAAGTATTATCTCTGCCCGGGAATTAGTCAATCAAGGCCTAATTAAACGTGTTGGCTCTAGCAGGACCATCTCTGTATGGAAGGACCCTTGGATTCCAACCGAAACTCCACGACCGGCGGAGGGACCGGGGAGTTTTTTCTACCCGGATCTAACGGTTGATCAACTGCTAGATGGGACAAAAAAGCGTGGAGCGTGCCCCTCCTTAAGCAATTAATCTGTCTCAGCGATGTGGAACTTATTTGCGGAATCCGGCTTGCTCGAGTACCTATCATGATACTTTTGGGTGGCATTTCACTAAAACGGGCAAGTATACAGTTAAATATGGTTATCATGTGGAATATAATAGAACGTTTGCCAAGGAAAATGTCACACTGTATGGACCAGATGTAAGACCTCTCCAGGCTTATGTCTGGAAAATACAGTGTTCCCCCAAAATTCGACGTTTTCTCTGGCAGGCTTTGTCGGGGTGTCTCTCGGTATGTGCAAACCGTAAATCACGAGGTATTAATTGTGATCCAATTTGTCCTAGATGTGGGGGCGGAGGAGGAAACAATTCATCACATTCTATTTGAATTTCCATCGACAAGACAGACATGGGCCTTATCAAATATTCCCACGGCCCCGACTGCGTTCCCTCTCCTATCGGTTTTTGCGAATTTTGATTATCTGTTCTGGAGATTACCGGGGGATTGCCCGAGTCAGGAATTCCCATCGATTGCATGGTATATATGGAAAGCGTGGAATGATAAGGTGTTTAACAATATCAATCGTTCCCTGCAGGCAACTTTAGAATTGGCAACGACTGAGGCGTCTCTTTGGTTGGAGGGGCAAAATTCGGATATGTTAAATGAGATGGAAAGGATATCGTCTTCTCCACTCATGCCAAACATAATAGGAACCAATTGTTTTATAGATGGATCATGGAAGTCTACGGACATTAAAACGGGCTTACGGTGGGTTTGTGTTAAGGATGATACCGATTTTTTTATTGGGAACAAGGAATTTGTCGAGAAGTCTCTCTGCATTGCATTCTGAATTCGTTGCACTCCTCTGGGCTATGGAGTACATGCTTACCCAGGGTCAGACCTCCGTCACATATCTTACTGATTCATCGGATCTAGTGAAGATCACTACGTCTCCTATGGACTGGCCGGCGTTCTCTTCGCACTTGACCACTTTCAAGCATCTCTCCGGGGCTTTTGAGTATTATCAATTTCGTCATATATCGCATGGTTTTAATTTAAGAGCAGATAGATTGGTCCGTGAGGCCCGATTGTTAGGTCAAAATATGTATTATGTTCACAGTGTAAACACGGTTTGACTTTCTGAACCGACTTAAATAAAAGTGAATATTGATGAAAAAAAAGAAGATAATTTAGTACACAACTCATGTCATCTGAACCTCACTCCACGACCATGGTCTACTGCGATTTAAAGTCATCTCAAGCCTGCCTACAGTTGAATGTATCCACCACCGCCGAAAAATACGGTAACCAACTCTCCTCACCTCCGGTGAACTATGTTCGCTCCGGTAACTTGCGAGACTCCTTTGTTTTAGGTGCGTTCTTGATACACCAAACTAGAAGCTTCAACTCTAAGGAAGCATATCTAAATTTTAAGCAATCGCCGTCAAAGATTTTCACCGTCGACATCTCCACTACTCTGGTGCGAACAAATTGTCAAACTCCCTGTAATAGGCAAATGGACTTGGGCCCAAGTCAACTGCTAATGGGCCATGCTCTCATGGATTATCCAAAACCCACCAAGGGCCCATATGTCTACCCGAGTGGCCCATATAATGCCGCTCCCTCCTCTACGGAGATGATTTATAAAAGCTTAGCCGTAATGGCATTTAAAGCTCCAAATCAAGCTCTACCATTGTTAATGGTTTACGAGCACTACGAAGATCTTCTTAAGGACTTCCCGATAGCTACTTCGGATGGCAGTCGTCTCTATCATTTTATTGTTTCTTGTATGTTTGTAGCTTCAATTTTTGTAGATTCATTCTCTCTGGCAGTGAATTGTTTCACTTGTATTGTACTTTCGAGATAATATTAATCTAAAAGTATTGTTGACCAAAAAAAAAAAGTAACAACATGTTTCATCTTAAATATTTATTCAAATAGTTTGAATACCGATTGTTTTTCTTTCCAATCCCATTTTATACATAATAATTAGATAAAAAAATTAATTGTTTTAGTTGTTTTGTATATTTTATTTGTATATAATCCTCGACCAAACCATTTCGGGCAACGCGCAATTATCTTTAGTATCTTATATGGAAAACATAATTATTGATTGAACCAATTTTATTTCACCAAAACAACCAAAGTTTAATTGTTTTACAAAAACTTAAGTTAACTTATGTTCACTAAATGTTATAAACAAGTATCCAGATGAAGGTAAGTTTACAAGTATTGTGTAAGTAAAGATCTTCGCCATGATTCCACCATTGAGAGTAAAAGGTGTACATTTTGGGGATTTTATTGTCGTGTGACTCCAGCCTTCTAGGGTACAGGTCTTCCACATGTTAAATAAATGTCAAGGCCACAAACACACGATGGGGAGGGGAAGGGGGGTTTCTGATGCCAATTTGACACTCAAGTCAAACAGATAGAAAGAAAGATAAAGAAAGAAGACTACACAAGAGAGCGTGGGTTAAGATTGAAATATGGAGACAAAGAAGAAGAAAACGACGCATGTTAAAAAGAGAGTGATCCACGGTGTTTATGATGTGTGAGCTATTTGAAGGTGGAGAAAGTAAGAAAACAGAGGAAAAAGATAAAGTGTAAGATGAGATTTGGGATAAACCCTTATCGAAAAAGGTCGGAGTCCGTTCAAAAGTGATTGAAGATCCAAAAGAGAAGAGGAGGAAAGAAGATTTGAGAGAAAAGTAAAGCCAATGTCTAATAAATTAGCTTAATAGTCTATCTCTTTTTCTTTCACATAAGAAGAGTATTTATGAAGTTCACCAGCCCCGTCTAGTATATTGGATTAAGAGCCCGTGATTAGATTAGTGATGGAGATTTAGTTTTATCCAAAATAGGTCCTACAAACGCACATGTGTCTGCAATAGTATTAAGAGGTTGAATCCATAGAGAGCAAGTGCCACACAATAGCAAATTTGAATTTGCTCGAGCTAAACAGCAATAAAAAAATTTCCGTGAGACAAATTTGATGGAATGAATTAACAGTCAATCGAATCAGGTGGCGTTCGATCAAACTCAGGCGTAATTGATCGAATGAACTCGTCTGTAAAAAAAAAAAAAAGACGTAAGTTGAATTAATAAATAAAAACTTTAGGAAGTCACGAGCGCTAGATGGACCATAGTTGAATTATTCAGGGTGTATACTAGTTTGTGCAAATCTTCTAGAAAAGCAATAGAACTTGAAGTCATTATTCTTTTTTTCCATAATCTAGTCCCAAAGTGGGGTATATACAGCTTCAGCCCTTCGGTCCCTAATATCGTCCTTAAGTTCAAGAAATCAATTGCTCATCCGAGAGTGGACATGAGAGTTTTTAAAATCAGTTTTCGGGTTAACATACTTTAATGATTTCTAAGCCGCAGTTTATCCTAGTTAAAGTTAAGATGACTGATAAGAAAGTAAACTATAACTAGTCATGCCATAAACCCTATTGTCTATCCATCAAACCATGATTCCCATTGACAAACCCTCTTCATAACAAAGTAACTACTCACACATGCTGATAATGAACATGAAAACAATAAACATGTTATCATAAAAATTATAAAAAGGGTTCAGAAGACTTCTACAAATAAAAAAGACAGAGGATGGAAACCTCTCCTTTTGATAGCACTTGAAAATAGAAACTTAAAGAAATGAAGAACAAAAGAGAGAAAAACTATGAAAACTAGTGAGCTGGTTTTCCTGGAAGCTTTGAAAGTGTGTGTCTTCTTCTTGTCGTGGCTCTCTGCTATTTTTTAGAGAGAAGTTGGCTGAGACGTTAAAAGAATAAAGGATTTGACTCAGAGATAAGGATCCAAAAAGATTCCCGAAGCTTTTTTCATCTATCCTCCTCCATTTGGTATAGTGTAGGAAGGCAATTCGATCGAATGAGCCTTAATACGCCTTGGACTTTAGTGATTACACCTTTTCTCCTTGATACGCCTTGAGACTAAAAAACTATACTAAAAAGTGGTAAAATATTGACTGTAACAGTCATGTATGGATTGTTTAGCATGAGGATTTTTTTGTGGAATGCTTGAGTGTCTCAGACTTTCTACGTTGGATTTCATATGTTGGATAATAGATTAAGTGGTCCATGTGGAAGGTTGGACTGACTAAGGTCATTCCCGTACTAGGGTCACATGTCAGGCGCTGGCAGGTCTCTTGGTACCCAACGGCTCATTTGTAGCAAACAAATATTCCATGACTTCAGTATGAAAATAGTTATTTTCATTGTGGTTTCAAAGTGTTTTTTAGGAAAACATGGAGAAAGGAGTCAAAATGGAGTATTTATCATCATTCTTCATACACGACAACCTTCTTATAGAAGAAGTATGGGTCTGATTGGATATCTTACATAATTGATGGAACTGAAACTTGGAGACAATATAACTATTTGTGTTATCATTCATATGCAAGTATAATCAAATCATTCATAATTATATTCAAGGCGATATTCCCCAAATGATGAATAGATAATATCCATGCAGTTAAATGAAACTTATGGAGGCAAGAAGACTATATAGATCGATTTTCCTTAGCAATATCGATCAATTTAATTAATTTACATTCTTTCGGCATGATGCTTTTAAATGATCATTAAAGCAATTGATTCAAGGATGAATTTTGTCTAGACATAGAAAATTCCTTGAAATGTCAAAATTTCCAGGCCCTCGTGTCCATTTTCAGGGGAACAATTGGTATTTTAGTTATAAATGCGTAGAGTAGTGATTTAAGGATTGTGAAAGCCATATTGGCTACCTAAAGTGACTAAGACTACCTCAAATAGTTAATTATAGTGATGTTGAGATGTACATAACAAGTTACTATCCTGGATAGTCCAAACTATCATGAATAACCACTTTAAATTTTGATTCTTACATTGTTACTTTATTTTGCAGGTTACAAACACAAAATCATGATGTTATGTACAATTTTTTCTTTGTGGAGTTGATCCATAAATATTGTACGCTTTCATGAATTATTTTGTGTGAAAACTAGACTCCATCATCCACACACTGATCATTACGTGTCATCTACTGATTACTTTGCTTTATAGGTGTACTGACTTCTCCTCACTTTCCGAGGAGGTTGTTCATATTCAATACAATCCCAAAAACTTCCCAATATGACATTGAATGCATACTTATCTGCATTGCCTAGGTAATGCTTTTTCACTATATATTGCACAATACTTAGCATAAGGGGATCTTTAACTAATTTATTTTAGGGACGTCATAAACGAATTCTAAAAAAAAAATCATAAATGATATGGGACTTATCGATTTTTCGCGGAGTGTATGGCATATTTTGCCTAGTATTGCTGTCGTATACATTCCAAAACCCTTCCAGGCATACACACATATTAGCTTCTCATTATATGAAGCTCGCTTCAATCCTCGAATTCTTCCACCATCTAGAAGATTTGTTTTCATGTCAGATAGAGGGTCAATCCTCGTTATTTAGGGTCCACGAGGTGACAACCATGATGACGTGTTGGTATAAATAAGGCTTTATCCAGAGGCTTTCAGAGGCCAATAAAAGATTAATGTTTCTTATCCTAAGCAATTTTTGCCTATTTTAGAACAACAATTTAATAGTGCAGCACACATGGATTTATTCTCCTTTCTATTATGTGGTAATTACGTACCTACTGTTCTTTTGGATGCTTTTTAACATAGCTAACTGAGGTCACGTCGTGAGATGGGTCCGTTGCTTTGATAATGTGGTATTCTTGATAGAAGCCATGCAACTCCTTGTCAGACCGTGGGTGAAACGATACAACTTCTCGTCTAGCAAAGAAACTCGTCTGTTGAAAGCACATACTTTTCCATGTACCACTGCCGTTCCTTCCTGTTTCTAGGCTGCGTCAAGCTTATGATTGTTTCCTTATATTTAGAATGACAATTGTCCCCTTCCAAACCGATGAGCTTTTTTGGTCAGCAAAGGAGTTATTCTCGATCACTATCTCGACGTACTTCTCCCGTATCAGTGAATTATCTTGCTCTCATTTTTTGGATATTCCGGTAGAGCCTTTTCTTTCTCATATAAAAGTTTTGTAGGATCCTTATAACGACCACATGTATAGAGGAAGCGGAGGAAACGATCTTTGATTCGCTAAGTATTTGTTCAATTTTCCAGTTCGTGGGAAATTTTATCACTTGGTGAAAAGTGGAGGGATCTATTTAATAGAATGTATATAGGGGCGGCTGAAAAAAGGATCTTAGCTCGAGAGGCAATCCACCACGGCCGATGAGCTTTTGGGTGGCACTCGATCGCCATCTCAACGTACGTGTTCTTTATCAGTAAAATATCTTTGTCTCATTTTTGAATTCTTACGGTTGAGCTTTTTCTTTCTCATATGAAAGTTTTACGGGCTCCTTATAAACCACATGTATAGAGGGAGCGGAGGAAACGATATTTAATTCCCTAAGTATTTGTTCAATTCTCCAGTCCGTGGGAAGTTTTACCACTTGGTGAAAAGTGGAGGGATGACTTTAATAGAATGTATTCAGAGGCGGCCCAAAAGGGGATTCTTAGCTCATGAGGCAATCCACCACGGCGACGAAAATAATATTGGTAACCTTGTAAACGATAACCGGGTTGTGAACTTCTCCCAAAGACTGGGTTGCCACGCCGTTTAATCTCACCAAATTAGTCATATAAATAGAATCTGATTATGTGATATATTTATGCTACTGAAGGTGGGTAGAAACATCATGTTACTTGAACTACCATTGTCAACGAATAACATTTTCACCAAATAGTTAAATAAGTGGAGGGTGACCATTATAGCTTCGTTTTTTTTTTTTTCTCTTTTTTTTTTTTTTGCCCGTGTGGGTTCGATTTGGGAATGTGTTATGGTGTGTGTGGGTGATACTAAACTTTGTTTGAGTCACTGAACTAATGAATGTCTCCACCCTCTTGGTTTTTTTTTTACGGTCTTAGATATGCATTGATGATATTGATTTGTTTCTTTTGATTGAGGGGTTGTGGGGGCATGCTAGGGGAGGATATTTTCCGCTTTTTAGTATAGATTTTCGGTGTTTTTCTTAAAGAAGCCAATGAAGCCAGTGATTTTAACCTTTTTATTCAAAGTTTTTTTGTGAAAATAAAGCATTTTCGGTATAAAAATGGCCATTATTCTCCAAGTTCAGCAATTCAACACCAGATGTTCGGGCCCAAATGAAGATGTTATGCATTTTGGATTGAAGTGAGGATTTAATACAATCAAGCCACGTGAATTAGCTGTCACATGGGCTTGGAATCAAGTCATTTGACCTCAGGACAAAGGAGATAAAAATCTTTATCATAAGCCTAGGAATAAGGTTTGCTAGGAAAAGTTGTGGTTTGGTAGATATGCAATAAGGTTATGTAATGAGTTGTTAAGTCTTACTTTCTTATCAAGGAACTTAATCATATCTAGGATTAACTATGGCTAAGAAACCATTAGAGTATGTTAACCTAAACGTTGATTTTGAAAGCTCTAATGTCCCCTTTTGGAGTACAATTGAGTTGTACATAATAACTACTTTAAAGACTGAAGGGGCGAAAGAGGTTTTTACATTAACCAAGACATGGCTAGACCAGACCAGCTAAACCTCACCATAAGGATAGTCGCATATTAGTGATTTCAAGCTATATAACCTTCTTAGAAGACTCACATAATTACTACCCTGAATAATTCAAACCATGAATGTCATAAACTTTTCTGACTTCCTAACGCCTTTAATATTTGAATTTACGTTTTTGTTTCAGTTTTACAGGCATTTAATTGGACCGAAGACAATTATGTATTCGATCAAAAGTTAAACCATTCGATCGATTGCTTAGGAATTCGATCAAATCTGTCACTCTCAAACTTTCTTTACTGTTTAGCTCAAGTAAACTCGGAGGTGTCAATGCGTGCATTTTTCTCTTGGTTGGAACTATCCCTAAGTATTACTGTGAAAGCATGTGTGCTTGCATGATTAATTTGGGTGGAAACTATACACCCATCATGGCCGCATACTTTCTTTATTATCTCCTTTTAATGGACTTTGTTCCTCAAAAATATTTCAATCCTTGTCATTGAGGTATTCTTTGAGAAATCCCTTACGCAATAGCGCTACCAACTCCATCCTCAAAGTTGTGTAGTCCTTAGTTTAATCTCCTTTATTTTGGTGGTAATCACACCAATGTATCTCCTTTGAAAACCCTTTTGATAGGGGTGATATTTTACCGTTTTTAGTATAGATTTTCGGCGGTTTTCTTAACGAAACCAAAGAATTTGAGTATGAAACCAATAATTTTCATCTTTTTGTGATTTCAAAGTGTTTTGGTGAAAATAAGGCTCTTTAGGTCATAAGTGGGCATTATTCTCCAAGTTCAGTAATTCAACACCAAGTGTTCGGGCCCAAATGAATTCGTTGTGCAGATTGGATTGAAGACAATCAAACCACGTGAGTTAGCTGTCACATGTGTTTGGAATCAATTTATTCGTCCCAATGACCAAGAAATTATTGCCCTTAATACTGAATATTAGTGTAGAGGATCAGTTCCACACATCAGAAGTTTTGCCTTAGCTGAAGACCCTCCCGTTCATAGATTATTGTGATTTTAACACATGCTAGAGAAAGGTGTCAGATTTCATATGCAAGTGGATTGGAGCAATTTCAAAGATCTTAAGTTATGTTGATTCTACTGAAGACATATTGTTCATTTTTTTAATGAAGCAGTTGAAGAACACAAAGGACATTCGATCAAATGCAATTAAATTCGATCAAATCTAGCCCAAATATTTTCTGAAGCCCATAAAGAGCAGCCCATGAAGAGCCCATGATGCAATCGATCGAATGTCATCTGTGAATTCGATTGAATCCCAAAGGATTTGCACGAAAAGCTTCCAAACACTTATGAGAATATTTAGTTGTTACCAAAATATTGTTTTGGTTAACATTTAATCGAATTCCCAACATGTTCGATCGAAATGAAGAGATAAAATCAAATATTTTGATTCTCTTCAGCTGATTCCCTCTTATCACTTCACTGAAACCCTTGTGCGTTCCACACTCTCTATACGAAGATATTTTTTGTCTCATAAAAGAGTGTGTCTCTCCTTTAACCAAAACTCTTTGGAGAGAGCACTTCGCTTTTAATGATCTCTCTTTTTTTTTTTTGTTATTTTGTTTTGTTGGTGTAAGGGAGAAGATCTCTTCCTCTTTGTCTTATGATTTGGAAAAGTTTTCTAAATCCTTTCTATTTATTTATGATATTGAATTCTATTGCTTTTGCTATGAAAATAGGAAGATTAATTTTTTACTGGCTTGCATACTTAATCTCTGCCTAGAATCCTGAATAGTTTAATCTG
Source organism: Aurinia saxatilis (assembly GCA_900406295.1). Classification (NCBI taxonomy): domain Eukaryota; kingdom Viridiplantae; phylum Streptophyta; class Magnoliopsida; order Brassicales; family Brassicaceae; genus Aurinia; species Aurinia saxatilis. The sequence continues at coordinate 10,234 of OVAP01001754.1, read as the reverse complement.
TGAACCTAGAGAATTCTCTGAAGCCCAACATTTGTTTATTTATCTTTTATTCTATTTCACATATATTAAAAACGCTTTCATTTGTTCGACCGATAAACCATTTCGATCGAATGAAAAACCGGAAACCTTATTTTGCTGCTTAGTTCAAGTCGAATCGATAATGTTACTGTGTATATTTTGCTCCATGTGGATTTGATCCCTAAATACTATTGTAAGAGCCTATGTGATTGCAGGCAAGACGCACTGGAATAATACATTCTCTTTAAAGTAAGTAAAGGAGACGAATTACAGGCTTTCTAGAATCAGAATCCAATGAAGACGAATCTGATCACGAAATGGTGGACATGACCCATAAATTAAACTTCCGTCAGCTTAAACCGTAACAACTTGCATACACAAACTTTCACAACGGTTAAGCATGCGCTAGATGAATCAGTCAAGAGACATGTTGTAACGCAATGCTAATCGGTTTATCACTTTATTGAAAAAATCACAATTTTTTGCGCTATATAAAAACCATCTTTGGCCGACATAATATAATTTTTAAAAGGAAAAGAAATCCTCTACCGACATAAAAAAAGTATAGAACAAAACACTAAGTTGACAACCATGGCCTACGTTCTTCTGTTTATCCTATATATATATTTAGAACAAAACAGTAAGTTAAAAACCCCGAGTGTAAGTTACCATTTAAGTTCTGACTAATCATTCTTTTTTCCCTTTTTTTTTTGGGTCAAAACTAAAATTCAACCATAATAAATCTGAATATCAGTAAGGACATAGTAAATATAATAAGTATTTCAAAAAACACAGCTAGGCAAGAGTACACATGCTGCCTTACGTCCACCAATTACATTGTTTAAAGAAGGAAAACACACTCATACTTGTCCCACCTTCACGTGCATGGACAAGAATCAGACACGTGTCTAACATCTACGTCAGATATCAATTGGCTTGGTAAACTATACTATACGGAAAATAAAATATCCAAATTTGATTATAAACAAAGATCCCATATGCCACGTGGCGAGAAAGTATGGATCGAGTGACTTCTATATATCTTTGAAAATCTCAAGTCATCAAACCACAACAAACCTCTCTGCTCGGCTCTCACACCAATATTGTTTCAAATGACTTTCTCGGCTATGAGGAGGGACCCTGGAGCCCTTCAAGCTCTGATCGGGTCTGATCTCAGCGAGCTCGCTACTGCCGCAAAGAATCTCACTGATCACACTTTCAGGCTCACTGGTTTAGGCTTTGGTACCTCTATCCTCGAATGGATTGCTTCAATCGCCGCCATGTAATCTCTTGCTCTCTATTACTTGCTTTTGTCTCTTTGTTTTGTTCTTATTCTGATGTAATAAAAAAATGCAGATACTTGTTGGTGTTGGATCGGACCAACTGGAAGACCAATATGCTCACAGCACTTCTCATTCCTTACATCTTCTTCAGTCTTCCTTCATTCATCTTCGGCCTTTTCAGAGGAGAAGTTGGTAAATGGATTGCCTTCGTTGCTGTCGTTGTCCAACTCTTCTTCCCCAAACACTTCCGAGGTTTGTTTCCTTCTTTTTGTTCTTGAAAAAAAAAAGAACAAGACTTTTGATTCTTCTTCATTTGTCTGATGGCTGTTATTAGATTGGTTTGAATTACCGGCTTCTGCCATCCTGCTCATCGTTGTGGCTCCGGGACTAATCGCCGGAACATTCAGAAATGATTGGGTGGGTTTAGCGATATGCTTAGGGATTGGATGTTACTTGCTTCAAGAACATATTAGGGCTTCTGGTGGTTTCAGGAATGCCTTCACTAAAGCCAATGGAGTCTCCAACACTATTGGGATCATTGCTCTTGTTGTCTTCCCTGTCTGGGCTCTTATCTTTTAAGCCAATAACTCTCGGTCTCCTTTTTCCTTTTTTTTTTTTGTTTGTTTGTTTGTAAGAGTGATGATTTGTATGATTCACAATCAGAAATAAGATATATGGTAATGGGGGTGTTTGTTACTGATTCAGTTTTGCCTATCTTTGCAAAATACATAGAAGCTCAAGTTCTAGCTTTCTTCTTCTCTTAGCCTGAGTGATTCTTCCATTTCTTTGGCTAACAATACACACGTTTCATCATCACCAACTGTTCCATACCCGTCGATAAAAGCCTTATATGTCTCTTGACTCGGCTTAAATCCTCTCCCCACCATCTCAGCTTGAATGTTCAATGCTCTATCCATCTTCCCTTCTTCACACAACCTCTTTATCAACAACTCGTAACATTTCCGACTAGGATAAAACTCGGATTCTCTCACCGCATTCTTCACTATCTCCGCGGCTTCAACAACTTTTTTTTTGTTGCTATCACATAGTCCTTCCACTAATGCTTCAATGGTTAGACCCTCTGCTTCAAAACTCTTGCTTTTCATGTCTCTGTAGACAACCATGGCCGAGTCAACATCCCCTGCTTTACAGTACCCGTTAATAAGATGGTCATAGGTTAGAGAAGTGCATGGTATTCCCTTCAATCCCATTTCCCTGAAAAGTTCCTTGGCTCGAGTAACCTCTAAGTTACTGCAAAACCCACCAATGATGGTGTTATAAGCCACAGCATCATGATCCACACCTTTTACCTTCATCTCTTCCCATATCTTCTCGGCTTTAGTGATCATACCTCGCGCACAAAATGTCTCCATCAAAACACTGAAACTAAAAGCGTTGGGAGAGCATCCTACTTGTTCCTCCATATCTCTCCAAATTCTTTCCACCATGTCTGTCTCACCTTGTCTATAAAAACTCACCAGCATCAAATTGAAAGTGTTAACGTTAGGCTTAATCTTGTTAGCTTCACCAAAAACCTCTCGGTAAAACTTATATCCAGTGGAAGCATCTACACGCTTTGAAACTTGTGAGATCAAGGCATTGCAAGTAGCAATCTGTAAATTGATTCCTCTAGACCTCAACTTCCTCATTATCATCACAGCACCATCGATCTCTTTCGAATCAAGACACGATTTTATGAGCAAATCGAAGACGAAGGGTGCAGAACCACATCGATTGTAACTCTTAACCAAAGAGCGGAAGACTTTGGTGACGCGTTCGGTGTCGGTTTCGGAATGTTCATCAGCGGCGAGACGGAGAGCGAGACGGATGAGATCGCGAGCGTGGGTCTTGAGGCGAGATCGAGCGAGGATGTGGATAAGAGTGGAGCAGGAATGGATGTCGTGAGAGCAGAGAGAGTGTTGGCGAGTGAAGAGGAAGAAGCGGAGAGAGAGATGAGGATTGTTGCGGAGACGGAGAGTGATTTCGGAGAACTGGCAAGGAGTGAAGCCTGAAGGGTTCAGAGTTCGGAGTGTGGACCACCGGGATTTGGATCGGTGGTGAGCTAGGACGGAGACGGCGTCGGAAACCAGAGGATCTAGTGACGGAGACTGGACGGTGGTGCTGAGGAGAGCGATTGAAAGAGTCGACTCGGGTTTAGGTTTCCGGGTCGGGTGGAGGACCCGTCTCAGTATTGAGTTCCACATTTCAAAGCTTTTTCAGTTCACTTGTACCTACTTCCCATGCGAGCGTTTAAGCGTGGGGAATGTTGGACTGGCATACACGGATACGTTGTCACCTTCTTTTACCTCTTTTTTTGTTCACTACCTATTTCAATACATGTCTCATTGTTTGTTTTTGTTTTTTTCTACTAGTAATATTTGATAATTCAATTATAAAATAAATTGTATGGTAAAAGACTTTTTTTTTTTTTTTTTTCAACAACAATTATGCATTAGGTTGAGTTCGAATTTCGGGGTCATGTTTTCAACAACAAAACTCGTTAGTGTGTGAAGTTGTATGCACATGATCGTTGAGTCATGTTTTGATATGTCTAGAGGTTTGTCTCTTGACATAATTTACATAATCGTTGCCTCGTTGGTCTCAGGACATTGTGATCAATTTGTTAATTTATGTGATTTAACCATGATTTTAAGTTTAGAGTTTTCTGTACATTTAAGTTGAAATCTTAAAAATCTTCTTTTTCTACGTGAGAAATTTGTGTATTTGTGATTATTGGATTTATTTATGGGTTAATTTTCTTGATATCAATAGAGGATTGAAAAATTAGGTAAATAGCAGTGATAATATGAAAATTAAGTAATTATCAGAGAGAAACAAATACCAAACCATAAATATCCTTGCCATTTTGTTTATTTACACAACATGCCACTGCTCTGAAAACTGTTTTCTCCGGTGACACTGACTAATATAAGTATTTGTTTATTACGCTAACTAATATAATACTCTGATAAGTTTGCATATGAATAATTATTTGTTTACCATGCAAACAAATATGATAACACACGCTAAATGTATGTTTAACACGATAACAACTATAATATTGAATTATGTAGAGTGATCCCAAAATAACAACACTTGTAACTTGATGACACATCCTTCTTACTACTAATTGAGAAGTAACTTTAATGTAAATCTATTAGGTGTCAACTTATTAGTCAATCAGTATATCTAAGTTGATGACTTGTAAGTCGCTAAAAAAAAATCCTTGATTTTTTTTTTGCGATAATTTTCCAGTGAAAATCTCCCAAAACATCTGTTCTTTTTCTTCATCAATCCATTGATTAAAACGGTTTTTTCAAAGAATTAAAGTTATAAAGATCGCAAAATCAAGCATATCCTATCTTTTCAATTTCTAAATTTCATCCCCTTTTCATTTTCCAGATTTTGTGGGTTTAGTGATGATGATGAACAACATGATGAATAAAGCTTTGTTTTATCGGGACAAAGCTTTGTTACGGGACTCTGATTCTCTTACTTTGCGACAGAGACTATAAGACGATGACGATGACGATGACGACTTCTTCTTCTCTAAGTTCATATATGATTCAACGACGGCTTCTTCTTCTCCATGTTCATATATGATTCGACGACAGCTTCTTCTTCTCCAAGTTCATATACGATTTGAATTTTTTATTTTGCTGGTTTTGTTTTTGAGAAGTTGATTGGGCCTTTGTTTCAGTCTCTGCTCCACTAACCTTAAATCTTCGATGAGGTTTCGTCAGGACTGGAGAGACAAAGAAAATGAAACCAGCTCCGACGTTTGTGATGGAGGAGGAGAAGAAAGTGGATGAAGCAAAAGATCTCTAAAAGTTGATGGAGAGTCGCTAAGACCAGACGTGTACACATACAAAGACATCATTAATGGTTATGCTAACAGAGGGATGATGAAGGAAGATCAATAAATTCTTGCAGTGCAAAAGGGAAACATGAGAAGCTTAGTCATGTCACATATCACACACTCATCCGAGGCTATTGCAAGATTGAAGAATATAATGAAGCTCTGAAATTTTTGAAGCCCAATGTTGATGAGTACACTAAGCTTATATAGTCATTCAGCCTCAAAGCGTTGGACAGGGAAAAAGTAGAGATGCTATTTGAGGAGATGAAACCAAAAGGGCTTACACCTCAACTCTATTACTCAGAACGTGAGTTCCGGGTTGTCGAAATCTGATGGGGTTAGGTACAAGAATTTTTCGGCAACAGAATTATTAGGAACAGAGAGGTTACGCGTGAGGCTAATAATTCCGTGCTTAGTGAGACACTTGAGGTTGTGGAGAAACCAAACTATGTCCATGTGCATTTAGTTACAGCCTTCAAACTTTTCTTTGCTAAAAGTTTCTTCTCTTTAAATGCATAAGGATCATATTTAACATGTGTAGTGATTTGCTTTATGTCTGAACTATGGGACTTGAATTAAATGGAATACTTCTATGATGTAGTGATGCAGGACATAGTCGGTCATGGGCTTTGGTTTTATTTTCATTCTGGGTTTTAATTATTCTCATGTTTTCCCTTCCATAAATACGTTCGATATTGTTTCCTTTTAAGATTAGGAAGTTCTTGGATTCACCTCCTACAGAACTTAGGGTTTTTAGCTACTATATATATGTGGTCTCTTGGATGGCAGGAGAACTACTTTTACATTGATTATCAATAAGCTTTTAGCTTCTTCTTCCTGTTCTGTTAGATTCAATCTCAAAGAGTCAAGTCTTGTGTGATTACTTGGGAATTCTCAGACTAAACATCAATCCACAAACCTATCTTCTTCTTCTCTCTCTGTTCGTGCTCGGTCATAGAACAACCTACACCAGTTGCGCCCATCACTTTCATGCGTGTGATGAATCAAGCCTTGCGTCCTTTTATTGGCAAATATGATGTGGTTTATTTTTTATGATATTCTTATCTTTAGCAGCGATTTGGCAAGCCACTTATCTCACCTTGAAGGCGTGCTTACTGTGCTCCGGCAGGAGAAGTTCTTTGCAGCTCGTCACAAGTGTGTGTTTGGCGTCAGTCAAGTGTTATTCTTGGGGTATATTGTCTCTGACAAAGGCCAGTCCGTCGATCCGAGCAAGGTGGAAGCCATCAAGTCTTGGCCGACTCCTCGTTACATCACTGATGTTCGCTATTTTCATGGGCTAGCTTCCTTTTGCCGCAGGTTTGTGCCTCATTTCAGTAACATCACACTCCACTCACGGACTGTATGAAAGGGTCCTTATTTTCTTGGACTCCCGAAGCGGCAGCGACCTTTGAAGTTATCAAGGAGAAGCTGGTCTAGACACAGATTCTCGCCTTACCGGATTTCTCGGTTGTGTTCGAACTTCAGTGTCATGCGTGTATGCTTGGTATTGGTGCAGTTTTATGCCAGAGGGGTCGACCGATTGCATTTTTCAGCGAAAAAATCGCAGGTTCTCGCGCTCGTTATAGTACCTACGATGTTGAATTCTATGCTATCATCCTAGCCATCAAACACTGACGCCATTATCTGTTTCACCAGGAGTTTATCTTATACACCGGTCATGACGCACTAAAACATTTGGGCAGTCAGGATAAGATTTCTTCTCGTCATGCATCTTGGATTGCCTTTTTACAGCAATTCACGTATGTGATAAAGCATCAGTCGTGTCGTACAAACAAGGTGGCGGACGCGTTGAGTCGGAGGTACTCTTTACTAGCTACACTTCAGGTATCGGTTCCTGACTTTGCTATTTTGGCGGAACTTTACGCTTTCAATCCATTTTTTGGGCGTATTTGGTCGGATGTCCAGCAGGGTGTGGTGGATGATTATACAATTCACGATGACTTTCTGTTTCGGGGACTCGTTTGTGCATTCCCGAATGCAGTTACGGCTACGTCTGATCAAAGAGCTACATAATGAGGGTCATGTCAGTCGCGACCGTTCTGTTCAGCTCGTGAGTCAAGCATACTTTTGGCCAACTTTGTAGTGTGATGTGGCTCGTTTTGTGGAACGTTGTGTTGTTTTTCAACAGGCTAAGGGTCATGTTCCTACTCAACCATGGACTGATATCAGCATGGACTTTGTGTTAGGTCTTCCACGCACTCAACGGGGTTTTGATTCCATTTTTGTAGTGGTCGATCGCTTCTCCAAAATGGTTTATTTTGTCCCTTGCAAGAAGACCACATATGCTATTCAAGTAATCTTTTCTTCCGTGAAATTTATTGTCTTCATGGCCTGCCTTTATCCATCGTTTCCGATCGTGATTCTCGTTTTCTAAGCCATTTCTGGCGTTCGTTGTGGAAATTGTTGCGTACCAGTCTTGACATGAGTTCGGCTTATCATCCTCAGTCCGATGGGCAAACCGAAGTCGTCAATCGTTCGTTAGGAAATATGCTTTCGTTGTCTTGTGGGTTATAATATCAAGTCATGGGATTCCGTTTTATGCCAGGGCGAATTTGCTCATAACCATGCTGTCAACCACAGTACTCGCTTCAGTCCTTTCCGCATAGTTTATGGTTTAGTTCCTCGCGGCCCGGTTGATTTGGGTGTCACACCAGATGCTACTAGAGACCATGGTTAGGCCATCGACTTTGTTGCGGAGGTGACTTTGGTTCATGCTCAGGTTCATGCTAATCTTCAGGTGTCATCGGCCAAGTATAAAGCTTATGCGGATCGTCATCGTCGTGCTGTCCATTTTAATGTGGGTGATTTGGTATGGGCTGTATTGACTAATGATCGCTTTGCTCCTCGCGAATACAACACGCTTAAGGCTCGTAAGATTGGACCATTGGAGGTGGTGGACAAGATCAATGACAATGCTTATCGTGTGACTCTTCCCTCGGATGTGCATTGCTCGAATGTTTTCAATGTTAAGCATTTGGTTCCTTTTCTTGCAGCAGATGAAGAGGTCGATTTGAGGACGAATCTTTTTCTACCCCTGGGTGACCTGATGCAGGACATAGTCGGTCATGGGCTTTGGTTTTATTTTCATTCTGTTTTTTAATTATTCTCATGTTTTCCATTTCATAGATACGTTCGATATTGTTTCCTTTTAAGATTAGGAATTGCTCGGATTCACCTCCTACAAAACTTAGGGTTTTTAGCTACTATATATATGTGGTCTCTTGGATTGTAAGAGAACTACTTTTACATTGATTATCAATAAGCTTTTAGCTTCTTCTTCTTGTTCTCAGTAGATTCAATCTCAACGAGTCAAGTCTTGTGTGATTGCTTGGGTATTCTCAGACTAAACATCAATCCACAAACCTATCTTCTTCTTCTCTCTATGTTCGTGCTCGGTCATAGAAAAGCCTACACCATGTAGTCTTCTTGGATCATTGCTAGAGGATTACATATGGAACAAGATAAAGTAAAACTGCGACTTGCAGTTGCTAAGGTATACTATATAACTTTGATATAATTGTACCTATGAAACCTGTCTTTATCCAGAGTAATCACTGTTCTTACCTTTTCCAGCTGACCATGTCACACAAAACAATATTTGATCTTTAGTGAGCTGTGGCTGCAGCCGGTCAACTTCCCACAGACCATGAACGGATGTGGCTGTGAAAAATTGCACATGTGTTCATTTAACTGTGGCTAAGTCTGGTTCGAACAATAAGATGCAGGGGCGAGAGGCTGACGAGTAATAGAATTAGAAGCTTCTTGGATGGCTTCAAATATGGGTCCAAAGCTTCTCAGGCTAATGCCACTCATGTACACAAAAAAAAACCTTATATAACACATGGCGATGCATTACATTTTTTACATAATGGAACAAGATATCAAGAATGCGGCAAGGAATATGTTTTTGACTCTATTGGAGTGACACCATCGTTTTGTGCACAGTCTTAATCTCTGGTTCAGCGATTGTTGTCTACTTCGTTCATCTGGTATGAGCCAGCCTGAGTGAAAAAATTAAAGATTCAAAGTGCATATCTTTTTCTGTGCCTAACCTTAGATACGTTTCTCAAAAATTGCAGTATTATGACAAAGCAGACCAAGAGAAGAGCTTAGACCACACGAGGTTTGAGCTTATATCGGAAGTTCATAAGCACTTGTAGATCTTTTCGGCTGAAAATCTCATAAGAGAAGGACAACTAAGAGAAGAAGGCTTGCAAAGGTTTCATCTCTATTCAACATCGTTTGCTATTGTTCTATTTCTGTATTCTGGCACTGTTACTTACTATTTTTATGATACAGTTTGTTCCAAACAAGCGATGTAAACAAAGACAAGAAAATCCTAGAGACACTAAGAGAGTCGAAAGTGGAGAAGGCATTTTTAAAAGTACAAACAATCAAGAAATTGCGAGACGTTATAAGATTTATGGTTTTTGAATGCAGAGACAGAAATGTGTAGCTCTTTCAATCTTGAGAGGAGTTCTTGATGTTAAGTGAGATCAAGAACTTGAGAGACTCGCTTTTAAAAGGTCATTCTCTTTTTTTCTTACTGAATTAATTTTGAATTTTGCGGACTTTGTTGTTATCTAATACAATGTAAATACTCCATTCACTCTGAACTTGCGTTTGTATTTGATCATGAGAATCATAGATATGGGGTATATCTATTTTCATGATCCAAAACATGTGCAAGATAACAAATTTTAAACCAAAAGGGGTATATAGTGGATAGTAGTTTTTGGGAATTATCTCTATTTGCTGATTTCAACTAATGTATGCATATAGTATTATTATATAGTCACTGGGGATGATTTGGTATCGATAAAAAGTGGATGGAGATGATTGGGACTGAATTGTCAAGGGTCATTGGAGATGAGTTTGGACAAATGGAATAAGTGCGCAGAAAGGTTCACTCATTTTGACCCTTGACAATTCAATCCCATTAATTCAGTCATGTCTTAAGTTAATTATAATGGGCTTTGATTATTGGGGAGATGTAGTGTGAAAGTGATTAAACTAAATTGTGTCTAGCTTTCAAAGACCTTGTACGCTAACC
>OVAP01001753.1:0-22301 GCA_900406295.1 Aurinia saxatilis | reverse complement strand
CTGAGCCGTTTGATTACAAAGGTCATGAACACGCATTGTTCTTGGCTTTAACTTCAGAAAACAAACCCATATGCCAGGTATGCAAAGAGGAATGTATTAAACCACTAAACTGCATCAAGTGTGATTTTGTTGTGTGTTTTATGGGGGGAAGAAGCGTGTGAGGAAGATTGGTGTGAAGTGTGTGAAGGTAACATAAACGNGAGGAAGATTGGTGTGAAGTGTGTGAAGGTAACATAAACGATTCACAGGAAGCCTTCTATTCGTGCAAAGTGTGTTGCACTTTTCTTCACACTCAATGCTTACTTGGTAAAGCGTTCATAACACGTTATCAATTAATCCCTCTATAGATAAAATGTAATTTTCTTTTTATACTTTGTTGGTGTTACTTCTCAATCCGTCAAGCTTTGCCTTTGATTTGTCAAGTTATTATGTATATGTGTGTGTTATGGGTTTTATATTGTATCTTGTGAACGACCTTAAATAGATTTTCATTTCATGGCTTATTATATATCATGCTCAAGCAAAGATTCAGAACACAGAAACTTGCTTGCGATCAAAGAAGCAACCAGAAGGAGATTCTTGATGTGGAAGCAAAGCCAACCTCACAGGACTTGATGCTCCTTCTTCCACAGATAATATCCCAGTCTTGTAATTCATATCCGTCTTAACAAAACCGGGACATACCGAGTTTACACGAAACTCGAGATGTTTCTTCGCCAAGATCCTTGTGTAACCGTTCAAAGCAGCCTTGGAAACTACATAAGCTGACATAAAGACCCAATTTTCTCCTGTCTTCACAGTACTATCTTTTTAATCATTGAGAAGTTGGTTGATTACTTCATCGATTCTCTCCTCTGTGAGTTTCTCTGCGTCACTTAAGATTCCTGTTGCCCATTCGTTTCGTATATTCTGGTGAACATTAATAAAGTTTTGTTATGTAAACAGAGTTTCTCTTTCAGACATCTCAAAGCATTCTTGATATTGATATGTTATTACCTCTAGTTGTCCCATGAAGGATGATACATTGACAATTCTCGGTGAGTCAGTTAACTTCAAAAGGGGAATGAACGCCTCGCACATTCTCTTCGATCCATAGCAGTTAATCTCGATACATTCTTCCGCTAGCTCATAAGTCTCGGTGATGGTTTCCTTCCAATCAAAACCTTCCTACCATATCGAAAAATAACACATAACTTAACAAAGATTCATCGATATCAAGTTTGATCGCAAACTAACCACAAAGATACTTACTTTCCCAGCACCAGCTTGTAGAGTATCAACATCATCAGCGATAACAACGCCAACTCCTGCATTATTGATTTATAAAAGCAATCAAAACACATTGAATCACTCAAAACAGTACAATTCAGAGCTAGTAGACTAAGCATTACTACTAGGAACATATCAATCAACATGTTACAGAAATAGAGTTACTAAAGCATACCAAAATATCAAGTTTCCCAAAATGGGTTTTCACAAACTCAGAAAGAGATGTGACAGTAGCGAGATCAGAGACATCAAGCTGATGAAAGCCAAGACTTTGATCAAAAACACCAGTCTCTTTCTTTAATGTCTCAACAGCTTCAAGTCCTCTTTTTACATCTCTTGAAGTTAAACAACCTTAAATAGATTTTTACATCTCTAATTTTTTCTCCGCGGGAGAGAGTGATGTAGCAAGATATTCCCAAATATTTAATTATTTATTTAATTATTATTTAGATAATTTTTTTATTATATTAGGGTTTTTCTAGGTTTTAAGATTTATTATAAATAAGCAGTCTAATCCTAAAGTTGTATTCAGTTTTTTATATTGATTTATAAAGTTGAGATTATTTTCCTTGTCCCTTATCTTCGGTATTCGATATTTGAATCAGCGATTATAGGAACGTAGGATTCGGTATTCGTAGAGAATCAACAAATTTCTTACGTTCTCTCGTTTTTGGTATTTCTTTGGAAATCAACGAATCCGAGAAACCCTAGTTTTCTGGGTAGTCTTAGACTCAACAGATTACTGGTTTATCTTAAAGCTTCCGCTACGTCAATACCTCACTATTCTCTGTTTGTTTCTCTCTTTTTGCATGTTTGAAAACTTAACACAAAGTGTAAGTCCATATGTTTGGGTTATTGATATGTTTTTATCTTTGTATTTCCATTTAAGATTAACAGATTATTGTCAGAAAATAAGCAAAGCAGAATGAATATTAGAATTATTGATGATGGCCAAGATATTCTATTGGGGGATGACATGTTATTCAAGTTTACTTAGTCACAATTATTCGTTTTCTTAAAATGAATTGGAATGATGTTTATGGTTTTGTTATCCAAGATAAATGATAATTTTCCACAACAATAAAGAAAAGAGTAAAAACAGATTTTTATATTACTTTCTCATTTAAACTTGCGAAATAGACAACTATACATATAATAAGAAAAAATAATATAAGTCTTCAATAAATTAATCACAAAAACTGCTCAAGAATATTTTTTAAAAATTCTTTTTGTGATGAAATACAAATGAATAATTAAACACAAAAACTCAAGCATTTAATGAAATAAAATATAGAAGAATTAAAATGTAATTATGTAGTGTAGTGCGACCAAAAGATTTGAAAACAAAGAAATGTAAATGTAATACAAACGAAGCAAGGATGAAAACAACGAAGAAAGAAATCATAGGTTAAATTAAAACAACATTACAATCCAAAAACAAATTATATGCTAAATTATCGGATGATACAATATTATCGAGTAAAATAGACATTTATCAAATAGACATTTGGACTAAAATAGCAGTTCATAAGCTTTGGATACATTTGAAGCACTATATATATTAAAAATAAAATAAATCAAATTTCTTAAAAAAATTTGTGATTTAGGTGATCGGCGGGCAGGGGCGGATCTAGACAACATTTTCAATGGGGGCAAAATAATATTACTAAACTAAGTTTTTTAAAATATTAATAAATATGTTATATAATGAAAAATAACACTCTACAATTATATGTTATCAATGATTTTATGAAAATAGTTTGTGAATTTGATATAATTTTGATACAGTTGTTAGTATTTTTTGTTTTTAAAACTAAATTTTTTGAAACTTTGTCTAAAAATCAAAACAATGGGGGCAAAAAAATCATTTTTAGTGGGGGTACAAAAGTGTTTTTCTTAAAAATCACACTAAACTTAAAAAAAACAATGGGTGCACTTGCCCCCACTCTGTGAACAGTAAATCCGCCCCTGTCGGCGGGTGTACTTTTTAACTTCGCATCGGGCCACAAGGGGCGAAGTAAAAAGGACACGGACCGACCATTTTTCTAATGCATATGTTGATAACAATAGGAGGGTTCACTGAGGTATTCATTACGGACAAAGACAAGAATGCACAAAAAGAGACAAAGAATGCGGTGTACACTGAGGTTTTCCAAAATTTGTAAAGGTTTCCTTATGTTTTTTTCAGAAAATAAAATACAATATTCATTTGATATTGTGCTTTTGTTGTTTTTCTTCATCATTTCATCTCTAACATAACCGAAACTGAATAGATTAAATTAGCAATTCACTGTCCGCACAGGGTGCGGACCAAACACCTAGTTTTATTTAATCAAAGAGAAAAATATGAAAGTATTTTATTTAGTGGGGTTTATTGGTTTTGATATTTTATTGGATTTGAAATTCTACTAAGTATCGATGAATGATTTTTAAATACTATGTTATTCACTCTATCATTTCAAAACACAAATCAGAATCATGTCTTATTCAATTATAGAATTAAACATAAGGATTTCACTTTCTTATTAGATTTGAGTGGCCTTGAGAATGATTCTATGTTAAAAACATGAATAGTGAAATCCTAAGTGGGATTTATTGGTTTTGGTATTTTAATGAATTTGAATTCTACTAAGAATAATATGTTATTTGGTCAATGATTTTAAGATATTATTAGAATACCATGTTATTCATATTATCATTTCAAAACACAAATTAAAAAATTAAAAAATTAAAATCTTGTCCTATTCAATTAAAATCTTAAACATAAGAATTTTTATTTATTGGATTTAAAAATAATTTTACATTAAAAATACGAAAAGTAAGATCTTAAGCAAAATTTTCTTATTTGGATGGAATTTTAAATCCATCAAAATCAATAAATTTCACCATTTTAAACCGGTACAATCTTTTCCTGATTAAACCGGTGAATGGCAAAAAAGAGCAATTTTGTGTTAAATCACGGGGGTTCACCGGTCATTTCCGTTTTACAGAAAGGAGGAGCTTCCGCTTCACTTTACCTCCTCGCCGGTGGAGAGAAAACCCTAATCAACCATGTTCATGGTAAGATTCTTCAGCACACTCAGAAAAGTCCCATCAAAATACAAATCTCTAGCTATCAATCAAGCCCAACAAGCCATTACAGATTACCTCTCCACCACGAGATCTCTCTCCCACACACACGCCGAACAAATCGCCACGAACGCATCGGTCTCAATTCGTAATCTCATCCTCAAACTCGATTACTCTGTACCCAATTTCTCCAATTCGCTTCGGAAGTATCTTAGTTACAACCCCATCAACGAGTTCGAGTTCTTCTTCGAGAGTATTGGGATTGAGTATAGTGAGATTAGTGAGAGGAGGAAGTTTTTCTTTTGTGAGGATAGGAATGTGTTGGATGTTGCTTGTGCTTTGTTTGGATTTGGGTTTCCTTGGAATAAGCTTGGGATGGTTTATAGAGAGGAAAGTTTGGTTTTTTCGCAGAGTGTTGAGGAAGTTGAGTCTAGGTTGGTTTTGTTGAAGGAGTTGGGGTTTAGTACTGTTGCTGTGATTGGTGTTTGTTTAGCGATTCCGAGGATGTTGTTGTGTGGTTGTGGTGGTGAGAGGTTTGGTAAGGTTAAGAGATTGTTTGAGGAGCTTCGGATTCTTGAAGAGAATGTGGAGTCTTGGTATGGTGGTAGTAGGAAGATTAGGGTGTTTTATGATTTGGGTTGTGGGGATGAAGAGATGTGGGAGTTGATGGGGAGGAATAAGTCGGTTTTTGTTGAGTGTTCTGAAGATGATTTGGTTAAGAAGACGGAGTATTTTTGTAGGTTTGGTGTTAGGAAAGTAGAGGTTGCTCATTTGATGCTTCGGTATCCCGATGTTATGGGTTTTGATCTAGAGAATAAGGTGGTTTCGGTAAGGGGATTGCTTAAGCATTTTGGATTGAGTCAGGATGAAGTGGATGCTGTTGCTCAGAAATACCCTCACGTTTTCGGTAGAAACAAAATGAAGAATCTGCCTCATGTGCTTAGAGCATTGGATCTACACAAAAGGATATTCGACAGGTTAAAGAACGGGAACCATCATCTACTAGGTAGCTATTCGTTGGTGGATCCCGACGAAGATGTAGACGAAGAATATCAACAAGGCTTGGAGGAGATGCAACGGTCTAGATACAGAGCACACCACATTCAGAAATTGGATTTCCTCCATGAAATAGGCTTCGGCGAAAACGGCATGACTATGAAGATATTCCAATATGTACACGGTACTGCCGCAGACCTACAGGAACGATTATCAGTCCTGCTAAACAATGGCATCGAATACTCAAAGATATGCATGTTGATAAAATCAGCACCAAAGATCTTGAACCAACAACCTCACAGCATACAAGACAAGCTAACCTTCCTTTACTCAGAAATAGTAAACCCCTTGGAATCCCTAGAGCTTTTCCCAGCTTATCTATATTTTGACCTCGAGAACAGAATCAACCCAAGGTTCAGATTATACAAGTGGCTCCTGGAAAAAGGGTTTAGCGAGAAAAGCTATTCAATCGCAAGCATTGTAGCTAACAGCGAAAAGGCCTTTATAACTCGTCTATATCGGATTCATCCAGCCATCCCAAAACATTATTTCGAATGCTTCTCCTACCGAAAACCGAGATTCACCGTCTCCTAACTTTAACTAAATACTCACTGGATCTTGCAGCAGATTGAGCAATGTGCCTGAACCCTGTAAGGTTACAAATCCTCCAAATGGTAACAACCAACAGCAAATGGAGATTGCTGTTTGTTTGTGGGGGATGTAGAAATGCTCAACAGTTTTTTGTCACACTTGCTAGATAACGAAAGTGAAAGCTTACCCTTTTTGTATATATCCTCAGAGAGAACTCACAATTGTACAATGTGCTTTAGCTCCAAGAATCCCACACGTGTTGTTCAGTCAACAGTTGCTAAGTTCCGCAAGCAACGAAGATGCGTGCAAGTCACGTGCGTTCAACGTTTACAACCCTAGTACACAAACCGTAAATCCGACGATACAAAAGGGTAAATCCGTCAATTAAAAGTAAAAAAAGTTTCCTAATCTTGTTTTGGTTTAACTCTTCGGTTTAACATAACTGCCGCTCATCATTTTTTTCCTGCTTCTTCTCTCTTCTCACAATCTCTCTGTGATTTTTGAAAAATCCAATTAGGGTTTTGATTCGAATTCGGATTTTGAATCTCCGATGTTTCGTCAATCGGTGACGTTTACTCCACCGATCCACGGCTCCGATGCGCCATCGCCGTCACAGCCGCCGTCGGTGAACGAAGCAGCATCGAGACGGCAGCAACAGATTGTATCATCATCATCATCAGCAGTAGCAGTAGCAGTAGCTTCGTCTTCTACGGTGAAACCACATCCGCTTCATAACTTTCCTTTATCTGATCTACGATGGGCGATGAATCATAGTAATACTCATCATCGGCTTCGTAAAGCTTCATCACCATCAGGTAGATCTCCACTTCGTGAATCTAATAATACTGGTAGTAGATCGAATAATCTGGTGATTGAAGAAGATGTTAACGAAGCTTCTGGATCTTCGTTTGAAACGAATAAGAATAATAAGAAAGGAATCGATACGAAGTCAACGACGGCGGATGGTAGATCGAAGATATTTATACGGATCCGGACTAAGAATAACGAAGAAGAATCATCAGGTGATGTAGCCGTCACCACCACCACCGTCGTTGATGATTCAGATCGGGTGGAGGAGATTGATCGGATCTCTGACGGTGGTGGAGATGAGTTTGGACCTAAGACTTGGAATCTGAGGCCGAGGAAGCCACCACCGACGAAGAAACGTTCGATTGGAGTGTTGAAGAGCTGTTCGTTGGCGGATAGTAAACCTCAGGGGACGGTTAGAACCGAGGCCATTCGGTCGAGGAACAACAACAATAACAACGGTGCTGCTGCTGCGGATGCTGCGAAGGTTGTTGTTGTTACGGAGAGGAAGGAGAAGAAACCGAGGTTGTCGATTTCGTTGTCGAAGCTAGAGATTGATGAAGATATCTATGCTTTGACTGGGTCTAAACCTAGTAGAAGACCTAAGAAGAGAGCTAAGAATGTTCAGAAGCAGCTTGATGTATGTAAAAAAAATCGTAATGAGTTTACTAATTCTCACAAGTTTTAAGCTAATGATTTTGGATTTTTTTGTTTTCAGGTTTTGTTTCCAGGTTTGTGGATGGGTAATGTTTCTTCAGAAGCTTATAAAGTTTCAGAACATGCTTGAAAGGTATATACGAGTCAGATTGGTTTCTTCTCCGTGTTTTATCGTTTGGATTTCATGCATAATTGTGGTCTGTTTTGTTTGTATGAGTGGGGGAAAATGTAACCTTTTTTTATCTGAATATATCTTGTAGGGTTGATTGAGGATGATGTGAAGTTAATCTTGTTGAATTGGCTTCGACTGAAACCAGATAAGAGGCATTGAAGAAGCTAGTTTTTCCACGTATTAAGGTGTAAAGGTAGTGATTCAATCTTGTTTGTCATTTTAAGTCAGACTAGTGTTGTTACTCTCCTTGGTGATCTTGTGTAGCTTAGTAAGCTTTTTGTGAATGCAAAATTTAGCCTTTGAAATCGAGTTCCGTGAGGATTCTGTTGATTTGCTTACTTGGACTGTTGTACATATGTTGATTTGGTTTGAGATTCCAGGTAATTAGCTATGTATATATATGATATCAACTCTTTCAGTCACATTTTCAATGTCAACGGTTTGCATCTGATTTCATTTGTGATTCAAAATTCTTGATTTGGTTAGAAGAGTGAGGTTTATTAGAGTCTAAACGGTCGTAAATTGTAGTGATTACGAAGTTTAGACTTATATAGAAATGGATTGATTTTGTATAAACCTTCAGTCTTTTTCCTCTCTCTGTGTTGTGATGATGTAGAAATGCTTCTTCAAGCGTCGGCTTCATCTTTGGGCGTGCTCTCGAGGTTTTCAACTTCAGCTTCAGATTCGATCCTAATCGGTGGCAGCATGAAATGTGAACCAGACCTGCTCTGATCCGGTCGGCTTCCACTGATGTGAGTATCAAAGTCTTTATTTTTCTCCTGTGTTATGTCCCTTTTGTAATTAATTTAGGTGATAATAGTTTTGATTATATATAAACAAATTTATCGGTTTTATTAATATGATTATTAATTTTTAAACAAATTTATCTGTTTTTTTTGGGGTGTGTTAATTCACTTTCTTATCAGTTTAATATATTTTTATCGTTAAATATGTAACAGTTTAATATATAAATAGTGTTTCTACAAATTGTTCAAAGTTGAAATTTGGATCCAGTAAATAAACAATATAATCTGAACTTTAATAATCCTGGAGTATTAGTTCATTTCCAGAAGAGGACAACCATAGCCATAGTCTTTGCTTCGTCTACTCTCTCTACATTGCTTCGGAATAAATGAGAAGAATTAAGCTTGTTTAGAGCTCTATACATTTCGCATTTTGGACAACCTTGATGGCATACTAAACCGATACCAATTTCTTCAATATATTTCTTTTTTAATTGGCCACAAATTACAATGATCAGAATTTGGTACGTTAATTTGTACTGCAATTAAAAAATAAAAAATAAAAATCTAAAGCTTGGTTGTTGATACCAAAAGTTCATGTTCCTAATAATAATCCGCAAAGCCTGCAAAGTTTAGAGAATGTCAAATGATCAATGATTAAATATATACTTAGATATATAGCTATTTATCATTATTGAGATGATGAAAATCAATTCACCAAATGAAAATCAGTTAAAACAAATCTTTCACATTTTTCTCTTTGGTTAAGTAAATACTGATTACATGATTTATGATTTTTTTACACTTGAATATACTCAAAACTATTTGGCTAAAGGTATGATTTATGTTTTTAAAAAAAAAATTATTAATCGGATCATGCTTAGTAGTTTCCTCTCATGTTGGGTTATATGAAATGTAAACTTGGTAGGTAATTTCAATGAGTCGTGCAAAAGAGAAGTTTGTTATATATAATTTTCCTCGCAGTTTCCCACCATTAGTACATTACAAAGTTTATTTAAATTGTTAATAAGAAATCAATATATACATACATCTCCCATCTCTACCATCAAAGAGCAATGGAATATCCTACATCTAACATTGTTGGCAACCAAAATGTCATCGTGATGCGTCATGGTGATCGGCTTGACAATTTCGAGCCACTCTGGCTAGATTCAGCTGCTAGACCTTGGGATCCTCCGCTTGCTCATGATGGTATGGTTCGTGCCTTTAGAACTGGCCAGAGAATCCGATCTGAGGCCGGGTTTCCTATTCACCGTGTATTTGTCTCTCCTTTCCTCCGTTGTATCCATACAGCCTCTGAAATCGTCACCGCTCTCTCTGCTGTTGAGTTTGATCCTAATGGCATGTCTTCTAAAGATGTTTCTTCTATGGATAACTCTAAGCTCAAGGTCAGACACAATATTGCCTAGTCTAATGTTTTGTGCTAATGTATCTAGTGTCATATTTTTTTATTAAAATATAAAACCGACTTTTAGTATGGTGGTTTGTGCGAATGTGTGTCTAGGTGTCATATTTTTTTATTAAAATAGAAAGTGTGTATATTGATGGATTTGATTGAGATGCTTATTATGCCTTGTATCTTATGCTTTCAGGTAGCGATTGAATTTGGCTTGTGCGAGATACTAAACACAGTAGCTATTAAGAATGAGGTTGCTCCGAAAGACAAGAAATTTGATTTCAACATTTCGGATCTTGAAGCTATGTTTCCGAAGGGAATGGTGGATCATAGTGCGGAAATGGTTTATAAAGAGGTAATCTTAGGACCAGTTCTTATTGTTTTACATTTGACTACAAAAATCTTGTGAATCTCTCTTGTTTTCAGATGCCGAAATGGGAGGAGACCGCGGAAAGCTCTAGAGATCGGTATGTCAAAGTTGTTAACGCTCTAGCGGATAAGTATCCTTCAGAGAACTTGCTCTTAGTCACCCATTGTAAGCAAAAAGATTATGGTTATTTTAGTTATATATTAAAAACCCGATATTTCGCTAATATTTGAGACTGTTTTTACTATTGGTAAAATTTGTAGGGGGAGGAGTAAGCGCAACACTTTACAGTTTCTTGAAAGCAACCAAATATGTAGCAGATTATTGTGGTTCTGTTGAACTGAGAAGGCAGATTTTGAGTAAGGATGGGTTTGGTAAATCTATGGAATTTGAGGTGGTTACTAGTCATGGAGTATCTTTCAAGGACCACAATGTTCCACTCCATGACCATTTTATGACTCGATCTCTGGTTTAGCCGGTTTTGTCTTATACAATATGGTTGTATGAATTTTATTTATTTAAATTATATCATTTGGAAACATTACCCTTTTTTTTCTTTATAATAATAATGAAAGAGCAGTGACTTATAACAAACGTATAAAATTAAGGACCATTTCATCATCACCTTCCATTTTCTCGTTTACTATATATATATTTATCATTTGACTATCTTTATATGATTATTATAATCAGCTAAGATTAAATATGTATTAATGTAAATTTTAAACAACGAATCTCATAAAACTAAACATAAACAACCAAATTATAAGTTTAAAAAAGAATATATCCCACTAGCCGTTAGATTTTTGTCCTTAGTGAAATTTTTGTAATGCGTCGTGTAAAACGAATAAAGTAATAACTTTATTGACAAGTCACAATTCGCTATTGTGGACTAATATTACATTTTTAAAAGAAAAATCTTTTATAAAGAAAGATTCAAATTCTCCTTGCATATGCATATCTATACTGGCAAAGACCACACAAAGAAAGATCAAATGGAGTCTACAAATTCCAATTCCGATGGTTACCAAAATATCTTGATGATGCGTCACGGTGATCGATTGGACAAAATGGAGCCACTCTGGCTCGATACAGCCGCGAGACCTTGGGATCCTCCCCTTGTTCAGGATGGTATGGTTCGTGCTTTTCGAACCGGTCAACGGATTCGATCTCATATTCAGTTTCCTATTCACCGAGTTATTGTTTCTCCTTTCCTTCGCTGCATTCAGACAGCTTCCGAAGTTATCGCTGCTCTTTGCGCTGTCGATTTTGACCCTAATGCCATGTCGTCTAAAGATGTCGAATCCATTGATACATCTAAGCTCAAGGTAAGATTCATATCATGCATCGTCGTATTTATACGTTTCTGTTGGTTATTATGGTGTTAAGATGGGTGTGTCGTTTTTCGGTTTGATTTTGTTTGGATGTTTTGGTGTAAGTTTTGTTCGGTTTCTAGAAAACAGAACACATTCGAATCAGATTATAGTTTGGTTCGTCTCGGTTCAGGTTTTTGAGATATAGAAAACAGATCTCATTTGTGATCAAATCTATTACTTTTAATTGGTATATTATAACTTTTTAATTAAATCTATTATACATTTGTGAAGTAAGAATTTATTCCGCACAAGTATGCGGGAAATCACCTAGTGTTTATTCATAATATTAATTTCAAATGGATTTTGTGAAACTTTGAAATATGTTGTGATCATAAATCTCCCTGTAGAACAATTTAGCCTAGAATGTTGAGGTGAATATAAGATACTAATCATTAGTAATTTTTTTGGTTTATATTACATTGCTTGTTATCTTGGTTTAGGTTTCTATTGAATTTGGATTGAGTGAGATGCTAAATACGATATCTATCAAGCCTAAGTTTGTTCCCAAAGATGGAAAATTCGATTTCATGATTTCGGATCTTGAAGCTATGTTTCCTGGTGGAATGGTGGATCATAACACTGACATGCTTCATAAAGAGGTGATCTCTTCTAAGTTCTAAGTAGTTAAATTTCTGTATGTAGTAATTTTGGAAGTAACTTGAATATAGAATTGATTCATTTTGTTCAGATGCCACAATGGGAAGAGAGTGTGGAAGGCTGTCGACAACGATTTCGTGATTTGGTGAAGGCTCTCGCGGATAAGTATCCTTCCGAGAACTTACTCCTAGTCACTCACGGTAAGTAAAACATTCCTGTTCTATGGGTCTTTGTTAGGCTTGGACCTAACAAACACTTAGAAAATCCAAAGGTCTTGTGGCATCATATCATTCTTGTGCATATTATTTACTATACTCGATCGATTTTGCAAGAATAAAATCTTTAAATCAAGAACACAAAGCTCAAAATAAATTTTGATTGAATATATATCTAATGTAATATATACCTTTTTTTATGTGAACATTTTCAGGAGAAGGAGTAAGGACTATATTTGAAACCTTTAAAGACGCAACTGTGTACCGCGTAAAGTATTGTGCTTGTGTTGAACTGAGAAGACATGTCTCTAGTAAAGATGGGTCTGCGAAAGCTGGAGACATTGAGGTGATTACAAGTCTTGGTGAAGCTGGAATCAAGTATCATCCTTTGAGCAACACCACAGACCATGATCATGTCATTAGCCAAAATCCGGTTTATGTCAATGTCTTTCATTAAGAGCAACGTATTGTTGTAGACTTGTAGTCGGTCCAAAAATATATTTGATGCTGATGACATGTTGTAGTCGATCCAAAAATATATTATATTCAAACTTTATTTTTAGTTTATGGATTTGTGGACATTTTGTCATTTAATAAAGCCTTTCATGCTTTTCACTGTACGAGTAATTTTAATTTAGTATCACGTTAAAAAAATATATATACTAGTAACTTTTAAATAGTAGTGTAATAGCTGAAAAAATACTATCGATTGTTTATACAATCGAGAAAAATATAGATAATTGCTCAATTATAATACTTTTTTTATTTATCAATAATTCAACAATTAATCAATTATGCATTAAACTCGAATCTAGATTATTAATGTTAGTTTGCCGTTATACTGTTACTAATCTAGTGGTTGAAATTGACTTTGAACCAGATATATGGATCGAATTTGATTTCCACCGAAAACTAAATTATCATTGTTTGGTCAGACAAAGATGAAGTCATACTTTAGGCCTCGTTAAAAAATTCGGGACCAGATTAATCATCGGTACTGTTCTTCTACAGATTAGTTGGGAACCCATTTAAAAAAAACAAATCTTTATTCTTAGTTTTGACTTATTAATTCCAAAATGATTAATTTTTATTTTTATTGATGACAAATAAAAAGTGGATATTCTGTTGGAAAAAAAGAGTGGATATTCTTTCTCGCAGAAAAAAAAATCTTAAAAAAACATCAAAATTTTTCCATGTGTCATACAAAAACTACCCAAAAAATCAAAAATTAAAAATTAAAAAGTCCATACAAAGCCATGTATACTATAGCTTCCTTCACCAACGTACTCACACCAATCAGAGCAACAACAATGGAGTCTCCAATTTCAAATTCAAATTCAAATTCAAACTTCGACGGTTACCAAAACATCTTGATGATGCGTCACGGTGATCGCATCGACAAAATCAACCCTCTCTGGCTCGACACGGCGTCTCGACCTTGGGATCCTCCACTAGTCGACGAAGGTAAGTCTCGTGCGTTTCGTACTGGTCAACGAATCCGATCTCAGATCCAGTTTCCGATTCACCGTGTTTTCGTCTCTCCTTTCGTAAGATGTGTCGAGACTGCTTCCGAAGTTGTCTCTGCTCTCTCCGCCGTCGATTTCGGTTCTGATGATGCTACGTCATCGAAAGATGTTGAATCGATTGATAGATTTAAGCTCAAGGTCAGATTTCGGTTCGTTTTCGTAGAAATTTGTTGAACTATGGAGGAAAATTTGGAATCTGTTGTGTTCATTGATCAAATTTAGTGTAGAAATGTTGAATCGAATCGATATATGCTTTTGTTGAAACTTTTGGAATGAATCTGTTGTGTTCATTGATCAAATTTAGTGTAGATTGTTGAATCGAATTGAGAGGAATCGTTGTTATTTGGTACTCTCTTTAGGTCTGGAATTTTGGAATGTGATGTGTTTGTGAATCTCTGTTTGATCAATTATAGTGTTGATTGAATGTTGAATCGAATCGATGTAACCGTCGTAATAGTGTGTTTGTTGATCAGTTTAGACTCCATTGTTGAGCTGAATCGAGATAATCATTGTGGTTGTGTGATATGAATCAATCTACTGTTGAATGGTGAATCGAATCGATGTAATCGTCGAATCGATCTGAAACTTCGAATTCTGTTTTGTTTATTGATCAATTTAGACTAGAAATGTTGAGCTGAATCGAGATAATCATTGTGATATGAATTGGTGAAGGTGATTTTTGTGTGGGATTCAGGTTTCTATTGAGTTTGGGTTGAGTGAGATGCTGAATAGTATAGCTATTGAGCCTGAGATTGCTCCGAAAGATGGGAGATTCAATTTCAGTATTTCGGATCTTGAAGCTATGTTTCCTGAGGGAATGGTGGATCGTAATGTGGTTCCTGTTTACAAAGAGGTGAGTTTCTTTACGAGTCTCTGGATCTTGGAAGCGGTTTGAGTATAATGAACTTGATTCTTTCTTGATTCTGTTTTCAGATGCCACAATGGGAGGAGACTGTGGAAGGTTGTACAGAGAGGTTTCTGAAGTTGGTGAAGACTCTTGCTGATAAGTATTCTTCCGAGAACTTGCTCTTAGTCACTCATGGTAAGCAAAACGTTCTGGTTTTGTGGACCGTTGTACACATTCTCTACTATACTTGATCAATTTCTGTCTCTAATAAGTCTAGCACCTTCGATTTCATATCGTTTCTGCTTCGATTTACCTTTTGTTGATCTAGAAAGAACATGTTTTCAGTAAAGCAAAGAGTCGTTGATAGTCCATTTGATCAAATTTATGGTAAATGTCTCTTGACTTGTGAAACCTCTTTGTTGGGAAACTTCAGGGGAGGGAGTAAGGACTACATTTGCAACCTTTAAAGGCGTCGATGTGCACGACGTAGAGTACTGTGCTTGTGCTGAGCTACGAAGGCAGGTCTCAAGTCAAGATGGGTCTACAAAAGCTGGAGACTTTGAGGTGATGACAAGTCTGGGTGAAGTTGGAATCAAGTACTAGAGTCTAGAGACATGATCAATCAATGTCGTAAGTCAATCTCCGGTTTAAGTCAAATGTCTCCGGATGATCATGATTCATGGCTATTGGAAAACCGAATTCAAACCGGAACTGGATATTTTAAATTGTTCCAGTTAGCCTTACCGTTTTCAGGCCCGGCTCAAATATTATTTGGACCCTGTACAAAATTTAATTTTTTTTTCCTAATTTCACTAGATACATAAAAATAGGGCCTTATTTAACATATTTTACTAAATTTTGGACCCCAAAAATCTATAAAAATCTGTAAAAAATCAAGTGGACCTAGTGCAAAAACACTTTTGCACACCCTCTAAACTGGCCCTGACCGTTTTATTACACATTGATAACTTATACAACGATAATGTATTATTGTCAGTTAAAGAAATTTATATGCTGATAAGTGATTCAAACTATAGTTTTATTTAAATGAATTTGTGGGAAAATTTGACTGTTTCATTGTATAAGCCTTGAATAAGAAAGACCATTTTTTATATACCAAAACCCGATCACCGGTTTAAGTAAATGTCTCCTGAATTAAACTCGATACTGAATATCTAGAATTTGCCTGTTAACTTGCCTTGCCCTTCAGCAGTAAAGAATTTCAATAAACGAATTTATTTCGGATTTTGTTAAAATTCATCTAAACTATGAATTGTTTTTAGACATTCATGTAAAAAGAAATAGCTTGGTCAACTATATATTAATATAAGAGTCACATTATTTGATGAACAAGCCATTAATAGTGTTGGGGTTTGTATTCAACTACTCCTCCATTAAGGAATGGTTCGACTTTTATATTTAAATAGCTAAAACAAAAATTGTAAAAGGTATGATATGGACTTGTTAACATCCAAATTGCATTAAGCAATCCATCGTATTATCCCATTACCTATTTTTATAATACTTTTTTGAAGGACCATATCCTTCTTTCGTCACTTCATTCATCCACCACCTCTCCATGTGTCTCTTTTCCTTTTGTTCACTCAACCTATTCTTTTAAAATTAACTCTCAAAAGTATATTATATGATGTTGATTGTTTGACATTTGTGTAATTACTTCACTAACATTATGACCAATATTTGATTCTTTTTTTGGATATATTATATGGATCCTAACTACTTAAAATATTATGACCAACAATTTCAATGTATTATAATACTGTAACGTTTCTAAGAAAAATTCTTGCAATTTCCTACCATTAAAAAATAATAGAATAATCAAGATTAAATATGAGTGACATAGAAAACAAGACCAACCTATAGTCTTTCCACCATTAAAATCTAATTCTCTTTCTTCGTGAAAACGTAAATCTCTCTCGAACGCGATTATTGACTAACCATAGTAAAAAAAAACTTACCATCAATCCTGTTATTATTGGCTACGTGGACAAATCGTCAAAATCTCACTTGAAGAAGGAGAAAAATGATGAACAAGATTTGGTCAAGACACATTACAATGGAGAAAGGATGCTTTGGAAGGAACAAAAACTCACTTGACATTGTGAAGAAGAAAAACCAATAATCAAACTATGACAACAATCATTGAAACAAGGCAGATGCAACGTCACATTCAACCTAAGAATTAGTATTTCCGTATTTAGTATAGCCACTGTGAAAATGAGTAATGCTATCTTATTTTAGCAAGTTTGTAATATAGTTGGTAATTCCACGTATTTCGTATTTTATATTAAATTTTGAGAGTTTTATCGGACTTAAAAAACAGAAAAATAAGACCAACATATTACCTACATATTTCACATAAATTTATTTGGTTTAGTGATTCAAAAAAATTACATATTATAAAATTTAATGATTCAATGTTCAGATGATATGATTTATACATCAATAAAAAAATCGAATGTAAACAAAATCAATGTTCGTCGTGTTTCTACAATGTTAAGAATAAATTTATTTATCATGAATAAAATCATTTATCATATACTTTTTCTGATAGTTCTGATAATAAATATAATTCACAATAAAATACATGTATATTTTTGGTATTACAATGACTAATGTAATAATAAATGGTTTGTTTGGTCAAAAGAAAAAGAAAGAAGAATTAAATACCATTTAATGACATTTTCGTAGAAACAAAAAGAGAAACTCCATTAAGTTTCCAAATCCAATATATAAAGCAAGCAAAGGGACCAACACAAACACAAGAACCAAAACAAACAACAATGGAGTCACCAAAATCAAACAACAACGATGGTTACCAAAACGTCTTCGTGATGCGACACGGAGACCGTCTCGACAATTTCGAACCTTTATGGGTTTCAACAGCTGCTCGACCATGGGATCCACCTCTTGTCCAAGACGGCAAAATCCGAGCTTTTAGAACCGGTCAAAGGATCCGATCTCAGATCGGGTTTCCGATTCATCGTGTCTTTGTCTCTCCTTTTGTTCGTTGTATTCAGACAGCTTCTGAGGTTGTCTCAGCTCTCTCTGCTATCAATGTTGACCCTCATGCTATGTCTTCTCAAGATGTTCCTTCCATTGATAAATCTAAGCTAAAGGTTAGATCTTTGGGGTAAATGTTGAAAAGGGTTTATGTAGGATTTTTGAATTTGTGTGTTTGATTTGTTGGGTACTTGTGTTGTTGTGTTACAGGTGTCTATTGAGTTTGGTTTGTGTGAGATGTTGAACTCTGTTGCTATAAGGCGTGAGCTTGCTCCTAAAGATGGGGTGTTTGAGTTTAGTATTAAGGATCTTGAAGCTATGTTTCCTGAAGGAATGGTTGATTCTGATGTTGATATGGTTTATAAAGAGGTACTTTCTTTAGGACCCTTCAATTTTTGAGTATGAAAACTTGAATTTTCTTGTAACATTCCTTGTTGATTCTTGTTCAGTTGCCAAAATGGGAGGAGTCTGTGGAAGGATGCAGAGATCGGTATGTTAAAGTTGTGAAGGCTCTTGCGGATAAGTATCCTACCGAGAACTTGCTCTTAGTCACACATGGTAAGCAAGTTTATGTCTTTGAGTTTCCTCATCCATTTGTACTAATCTGTGAAATGAAAATTTTGAATGCATCTTGTAAATCCTCGAACTCTCATCTTGTTCTATTTTTAACTCTCTAGTGAACTATGCAATGTTTTCTCTGTTCTGCTTTATGTACTGCTTATTTGGGAGTCTCTGATGAACTATGCACTGTTTCGGTATCGTTGCATACTAAGCATATTTAATGATATTTCAGGGGAAGGAGTAGGAACTACATTCTCGACGTTTTATAAAGATACAACTGTGTACGAAGTAGACTACTGTGCTTATGTTGAGTTGAGGAGAAAGGTAACAAGCGAAGAAGATGGGTCTGTTAAAGCTGGGGACTATGAAGTGGTTTTGAGTCATGGTCAAGCTGGAATCAGGTTTAGTCATGATCCTACCAGTAATGATCCTGTCATAAGCCAAACTCCTGTTTAGACAATTGGTCTACAATTTCTCTGTTTCTGTACCTTTGATTGTATTTTTACTGCTTCTGTTGAATTGTGCATTTGTTTCAAAGTCTGATTCAATCTAATAAAAGTTTATACTTCAAGATCACAACAACTTTCACATAACAAGGAAGAAACAAGAATTGTCATTACATAAGAATGCAGCTAAATCATTGCTTAACACATCAAACAACAGTCTTAGTTAGAGAATGCATCAGATTAGAGCTAAACACACACAAGCAAACTGAAAAAAAAAACAAAGAAACAACAATCTAATCCGGACCACGGATTGGATCAGCTTGATCAAATATATCAGCAGGAAAATCCTCTAAGAAACCATCAGGTTCTTCATCCTTATGTCTGCATCTTCTCGGTGCAGGAGAAGGCTCGAAAAACGGCTGAGGAATAGCGAACAACGGCTCAGAAGAATCAGTTGGTCCAAGTATATCGTAGAAGTAAGCATCATCAATCCTAGCCAAAAGCTCTCTACTCTCCGGAGAGAAAGTAAAGTTTCCTTGCTGATTCGCAACATGTGACTCTCCAAACAGAGAAGTAGTAGTAGTAGTCTCTGTTAGCACAAGATCAGTTCCAAAAGTAAATGGCTGATGATGGTCTAACTTGATCCCCAAGTTTTCATTAACTTGATCTGATGTAATCTCTTCCTCAACCAAACCAAAACCATGAACCTAAGAACCACAAAAGCAGTAAGTTAGAAATAATATTTTGTATAAAATTTGTGAAATTTGTTTTACCTGAGAGGGATTAGTTTTGACGTTTTTGCCTTTGTTACGATGAGAAGAAGATTTAGGGTTCTTGTTGTGGCTTGAACTACACGCATCAGAAGAGTTTGGAATAGCCCTCTTGAGTCTCTTCTGTCTACTACTCCAGAAATTCTTCACATCGTTATCAGTTCTTCCCGGTAAATACGTAGCGATTCTCGCCCATTTGTTACCAAACTCCATTTGTAATTCAATCACTGTCCTCTCTTCCTCTATCGAAAACTTGCATCCACTTCAAAAACAACAAAAACAAAAACCTTAAGAAACAGAACATAAAAGTTGAAGAAAGAAAAACTTACTTTTTGAGGTTTGGTCTGAGTTTATTGACCCAACGGAGACGACAAGATTTGCCAGTACGTTGAAGAAGACCTTTGGATCGAATGGAACTCCAGTCACGAGGACCGTAACGTTTCACATGGTTGATCAAAACTTCGTCTTCTTCGGCTTTCCATGGACCTTTCTTGATATCTTCCTTCTTCGCTTCCATTTTCTTCATTTCTGATCTTTCTGTTTTGTGTTTGTGTTGTGTGGAAGTTTTTTAATTTGGGGTTTTGTAGTGACGGTTAAAAGATGCAGTTATGCTCCCATTAACATTATCCCTCTCTCTCCACTTTCAGTACCCCACTTCCCAAGTTTCTCTCTGTTTTTCGATTTTCTGAATATGACTAAAACGCCCT
This sequence comes from Aurinia saxatilis, assembly GCA_900406295.1. NCBI lineage: Eukaryota > Viridiplantae > Streptophyta > Magnoliopsida > Brassicales > Brassicaceae > Aurinia > Aurinia saxatilis. Next base: position 2,144 of record OVAP01001753.1, on the reverse strand, counting down.
TTGTGTTATTATCTGATTTTACTAGCCCAAACTAAAAGCCCAATTTAAATGAGCCCGTGTTAGGCCCTACTACAAATGCATGCATGCAGCATACATCGTAGTATGTACAATTGGAATCATTATTTTTGTTTGCCAAAGAGTTTTGCCTTTTAAACTTTGCATATATACTATGTTTACACAAAACGTGTCAATATTCGAATTTTTTATTCACAAGATAAGAAAAAGTAATAAATGATACCATTCATGAAAATGTGGGTTTTGAAAATTGCATTTGATACCTTCCCATCATAGTAAATTAAATCACATTTCAAGTTAAATACGAATAAATAATTGATGACGAACCCTGGGCACCATTAATAGTTCATTATTTGAAACTCTCGACTGAAAGGCTTTCAACTAGAGTTTTTGTGGTCGGTTACTTAAGGTGTAACTGGATGTACTTTTAGAGTACCAAATCTCAGAGTAATCACAGATTACTCTGAATTATGCTAAATTTACACCAGTTATTAAAATATCAGATTTAGAGTAAATTGTGTGGGGTCCATCCAATAGAGGAATAAAATCAGTATTACTCTGAGATTTATTCCCCTTTAAAAGAGGAGAGGAATGATATTACGCTGAATTTTTTTTCTATTTCTCTAACCACTATTATTCCATTCTTTTTGTTCCACTCAATTATTATTCTTTATTACTCTGTGTTACAACCAGTTCCAGCCTTATTACTCATCAAAGTGATTTGTAAGTACGGTATTCTCAAATAATGGTTAAAAAATGAAGAATATACATATGAATATGTCATTATATTATTTTGTTTTGTCACATTTGTTATATAATATATATAAATATCATTTCCTCTTTATTATATCTTTCTTCTCCAATGGCCTTCCCTAAACTATTCCCACTTTTTGTATATGTTGTAGATTTCAGATTCTGAATACAAGATTGGACCTGACCGGGAAACAATGGACCGAATGTTGGATATTGAATCCGGCACAATCCATGAGTTGAGCAATCCTGTTCCTGGGATGTGGCGATATCCAAAAAATCCGGATCTCTGTTGCATCTACAGAGTCCCAAACTCTCTACGTGAAGTAAACCCAGAAGCATACACTCCTCAAATGGTCATCATTGGACCACTTCACCATTCTTTGAAATCTTAAGCTCTCAAGTCTCGTGGAGATATTACAAATGGAAAGGCAATGGGATACTTAAACACAGAGGAGCATAAAAAGATTTACTTAGAGGAATTCGCACGAAGGTTCGGAGGGAGCAAAGTTATTGATTAATTCAGAAAACAATCGAAGAAGACGAAGATAAGATTAGAGCAAGCTACTCAGAATCAACAGCCTGGGTCAATACTTAATACACACCAAAATTTAGTATTTCTCAAAAATTACTAAATGAAATCAGTACCTTAATAGTTTGATAACTAAAAAAATTAAAAATCTTTAACTTTAGTGGATTAATACACACAAAAATTCTGTATTTTTTCAATATTACCAAAAGATATCAATACATTTATATTTTGGAATCCTTTAAAGATCATACAAAAAAATTCAAAAATCTTTAACTTTGGTGGGGTAATACACACAAAAATGGAGTATTACTCCAAAATTACTAAATGATATCATTACCTTAATATTTTGGACTCCGTTAAAGATCGTACTAAAAAAGTTCAAAAATATTTAACTTTAGTGGATTAATACACACAAAATTAAATATTTCTCCAAAATTACTAAATGATATCAATACCTTCATATTTTGGACTCCGAAAAAGATCATATTAAAAATTTCAAAATCTTTAGCTTTGTTGGGTTAATACACACAAAAATTGAGTATTTTTCCAAAATTATCAAATGATATAAATACCTTAATATTTTGGACTCCGTTTTAAATCAGACTAATACACACAAAAATCGAGTATTTCTAAAAAATTACCAATATGATATCAATACATTAATATTTTGCTCCGTTAAAGATCGTACTGAACAAATTTAAAGATATTTAACTTTGGTGGGTTAATACACACAAAAATTGTGTACTTTTTTCAATTTTACCAAATGATATCAATACATTAATATTTTGATAACTTTAAAAAATTAAAAATCATTAACTTTAGTGGGTTAATACACACAAAAATTGTG
>OVAP01001752.1:0-22306 GCA_900406295.1 Aurinia saxatilis | reverse complement strand
GTCAGATTTCCCTACAATATGTGATTACAAAAAAAGTAGTGGATATATGTGGTTAATGGGTATCGAAAAGTGAGTATATTTGTCATTATCTCAATAAATGTAGAAGTTGAATGGAACTAACACTCAGGCTAATACAACATAAACCACAAAAATAATGGTAAGGAGGTTTGAACTAAAATGACCAGTCCATATTAGCTCTCTTTAATCATCTGATCTACAAAACTTTTAAAGAAACTTAAACCTTCTACTTCTCTTGTAACATATGTCTTAAAGAAAATGCTTCATTTGATTTATGTAAGTTTAGAGTCTATTACTAAATTTGTTCTTTAAATTCTTTGAATTTTTCGTAAAGTTTAATATATAGTATGTACATGGAATGGCTAGCTTAGGCAAACGTGATTTATTATGTTACATGATTTCAAGCAAGAAGGGTTGTAGATTAACATCGTCAAATAAATTATGTATGATTAGTAAGTGTGTAGCTAATTGGTATATATTTGATACTATTAGATTGTAAATATATAATATGTAAAAATTTGATATCAAATATTAACTTACATAAATTCAAAAAGAAAAATTAAAAACAAAATATATATATTAAAGATTAAAAAAACATTATTTGCAAATTATATTTAGGGTATGTTAGTTATTTGATACCTATTAATTTTTCTTCTTTTTAAAATATTGAAGAGAGGGTATTTTTCAAATACCCAAACTCAAAAATGATATTTTTTAAATTTCCCAAAAAAAAAACTACAATACATGTTTAATGTATGACACGTAAAAAATGCACACAATTGTATCCTTTTAAAAACAAAAGTTAATATAGTCATAAAACCTCTATCTTCGGTTGCTATTTGGACTTCTTCGACGAGACAACACCGGATCAGCACCCGTAGCTTTCATTCTCCATTTTTCTGACAAAGGAAGGGACGAAGAAGACGTCACTGTCATGAAAGGGTTTGAACTAGAACTCGATTTCCAGGTCGTCTTCTCCAGCTCTTCAAGAGTTGACAACACATCAGACATATTTGGCCTCAACTTAGCCTCTTGATTAAGACATTGCAATGCGGTATTAGCAGCTAAACAAGCCCCTTTGTGAGGATATTGTCCTTCAAGCTTCGTGTCCATTATCCTAAACACTTTCCTTTTGTCTCCTAAGTAAGGTATCGCCCAATCCACCAGGTTTCGTTCCACTCCTACTTTCGATTTGTCTACCGTGGGACGTCCCGACAGTAACTCGAGCAAGACTACACCGAAACTGTAGACGTCGCTTTTTGCTGTTATTCGACCCGTAGCCACGTATTCAGGTGCTGCATAGCCCTGAGTTCCCATCACTTGGGTTGATACGTGTGTTCTATCGCCTGTTGGTCCTTCTTTCGCCAAGCCAAAATCAGATAGCTTTGCATTGAACTCCTGCTACACAGGAATGGGCACATAAATCAAACAAAACCAAACTCAAATATGCTTAAATGAAATGAAATTTATTTATCTTATTATAATTTTATCCTTTCATTGTTTCAATATATAGATTTTCGTTATTTAAACCAAACTAAACTTGAGCAAATGAATATGTAAAAAAAATTATATTCTTTAATACTCCATCCGTTTCATAAAAATGATTGTTTTGGTGTTTTCACACATATTAAAAAAGGTATTAATGTTTTGTTTTTAAATATACCAATATTAACAATAAACAGTTTTCAAAAGATTTCAACCAATACTGTTTCTGTAAATTTTAAATTTTCAATAAATGTTTTCTTCAATCTACAATTTATTAATATTAAATAATAAAAATGCATAGAAAATAGTAAAAATCTATCTTTATGAAACAATGTTTTTTGAAAATATATATTCTTGTGAAACAGAGAGAGTATATATAAGTAATCTTTAATATGTGAAAAACAGAAAATTATATATTTGTAGGTCTATATTGTTTTCACTAAACTGAACCGTATCAACTCCAAAACTAAATAAAAGTTGTATCAAACTAAATCAAACCAAATTTGTTTAGGCTTTTTTTTTTTTGGGTTGGTTTCACTTTTAGTATTATCAGCATAATAAACGGACATGCATTGAAAACAATTATAAACTGAATTACACTATATATTAAACTTCAAGATTTCTAAAAAAAATTTTTTGATAAACAAACACAGGTAGAATTTTTTANTGAAAAACAGAAAATTATATATTTGTAGGTCTATATTGTTTTCACTAAACTGAACCGTATCAACTCCAAAACTAAATAAAAGTTGTATCAAACTAAATCAAACCAAATTTGTTTAGGCTTTTTTTTTTTTGGGTTGGTTTCACTTTTAGTATTATCAGCATAATAAACGGACATGCATTGAAAACAATTATAAACTGAATTACACTATATATTAAACTTCAAGATTTCTAAAAAAAAAATTTTGATAAACAAACACAGGTAGAATTTTTTTAAATCAATCCTACCGAATCAAGTAGAATATTGGAGGTCTTGAAGTCTCGATATATGACTTGAGCATCATGAAGGAAAGCAAGCCCTCTCGCCGCACTAATTGCCACTTTCATCCTTGTTCTCCAAGGAACCGGCTCTGCCCCTCCTACACAACATAACCACCTAGACCTCGATTTCAACATTAGTTTTTCCAGAAGAAATTTGTGATATGTTCATGAGTTGGAGATTCCAAATTATCTTAATCTATCTTAGATCTGAAATTTTCAAAGGGTCTCTATAGACCTTTACTTGGGGGACAAGTTTACTTACGTCTAAAGAGATGATTCTCCAAGCTTCCCTTGGGCATGTATTCGTATACCAATAACCGAATGTAATCACCCTTCGAGCAATATCCAATTAGTTTGACAAGATTTATATGGTGAAGCCTCCGAAGACAATCAACCTCCGCCTGTAAAGTCAACGTAACAATTCAACTTTAAGCTTTCGGTTTGGTTTCTATGGCTAAAGCGATTGATCATATAGAAATGACAAGTTAATAAGCGTACCAACCACTCCTTGTGGCCTTGAGGCGCTTCTGGTTTAAGCTTTTTAACAGCAACTACCATTCCTGATCCTGGTTTTGAAGGCAATAAAGTGCGTTCATTGATCCAGCCTTTGTAGACATAACCGAAACCGCCTTCACCGATAACACTATCCGGTCTGAAATTCCTTGTGGCTGTCTTTAGCTCGCTAAACGTAAAGGCCTTGAGTGTAGGAGATGCTAAGATCTCCGGTTCACTACTTGGTGTTTGAAGAGTCACAAAACTCCTGCCATCACTGTTTGATGATGATGGTATGGTTAAGCTTGAAAGCCAAGAGGATTGGCCTGTTTTGGCAGATGTTCTTGAGGATCCTGATGAGTGAACACTTTATCAAATTAGAAATGTCTCAACTCATTTCAACACTCATAAATAGAAAGCACAACAATAACTATGGAAATTTAATCTCTTTCCCGAGAGAGAGACAACATGAGGAGTCTTGTTACATACCACGATGAGGACTTTCTTTGCTATCTACTTTTTCAGAAGATCGAAAGCAATTGCCCATTAAATTTTGTGTTTGATGCAACAAGGGTTTAAAGCTAGTAGCACGAGAAAGATATTACTTGAATCTTGATGTGAGGGTGGAATAGAAAAAAGAAACAGAGGGATGCGAAAGGAAACAGGGAAGATCAAGNCGAGAAAGATATTACTTGAATCTTGATGTGAGGGTGGAATAGAAAAAAGAAAAATAGAGAACGGAAAAAGAAACAGAGGGATGCGAAAGGAAACAGGGAAGATCAAGTATAACAAAGAAAAAAGGACAAAAGGGAAGGAAAGCAGAGAGTGTTTGTAAACTGAAGTTGGTCAAATATGACCAAACGTGTGCACCACTCATTGCAGATTTGGTCGTGCTTTACCTTCCAAGGAAGTTCAATAGTATAGAATCCCAAAGACTANAACGTGTGCACCACTCATTGCAGATTTGGTCGTGCTTTACCTTCCAAGGAAGTTCTATAGTATAGAATCCCAAAGACTAGTCTGAGTTTACGGAAAATACAAAGTAAAAACAGAAGGAAGGCATCTGGAGTAAGGAGATATTATAGACTGGACTAAGTTTAGGAAAACTATAAAGGATTTTTTTTTTCTTCTAATGGTCTTATTATAAATAATATCAATCAAGGTTCAGACATAACTTTCACAAAACAAATCAGACTCTAAGGCTAAAACAAAGTATCACTATCCTAAACAAGGATATCTAGATATTATGCCTAACGTCTAGTCGTATCCGCTCTTGTAACCATGAAAGTCCTCCCATAGCTAAATAAGATTGTAGTCTTCCTTCCCGTGTGACACTGCTAGCAATAGTTCTTACGACCCCATTAGCTCCCATATCTACCAATCAAAGGAGACCGACATAAATGCCTCACGTAAAGACCAAATCATGTGTAACAACGACCTATATTTCGGCCAGTCTATAGGCTTTTGCACAGCATCATAAGCACCTTTACTGTCTAAAGATATGATCACATCTTGAAAATGAAGGTCCCATAAACTTTGAAGGGTCCACCATATAGTACGCAAATCTGCAATGATACGATTATGAGAGCTTGTGAAAGCATCTATTGCATGCATTAAGACCATACCATGTGTATTTCGGACAATCCAGGCTTCGCCGACCATCCATCTAGCATTCCTCCAATGCATACTCAAATTACATTTAATCGATCCTTGCGGAGGAGGTAACCAAACTCTATCCAAAACAGCAGCTCCCTGAGTTTGACAATGCACTTGTTCCATCACAGAAACCCTATGCCAAATCTCCACATGATCTATAGTTTCCTGTAGCAAGACCGAGATATCCCTATGTGTGTTAGCATATAGAACTTGATTACGATTTTTTCAAATCATCCATAGTAACCAACGTAACACTCTTCTCTTCTCTTCAAGTATATTTGTATCATCCACAGTGTCATAAGTCAAACGTAGATTTTCCTCCAAAGTAGGGAAGAACAATATCCCAGGAGGAAAGATTTGAAAAATATCCCAAAACCTCTGCGCCATATTACATTCAAACAATACATGATTGATGGTTCCGAGATCTGTTTTGACAAATTTTGCATATCGGGTCGATGTCCATTCCTTGTGATACCAGCCGTGAACCAACAACCAAAGCTTGAGACAAACATCGCCACAGAAAAGGGCGAACCTTAGGTTATGTTTTAAGTCGCCAAGTGCGTTGCTTAAGGTCATTTCTTACCAGCATCAAAGCATCATCATTTCTTGTCCCAATGTCAGATTGTGCAATTAACCACGAACCACTTTTCACTGAATATGCACCATTATCTGAGAACACCCATATATACCTGTCTTCAAGGAAACTTGGCATCAAAGACTTGATCAACGCTATATCATGGGGCAAAGAAAACCTCCTCCAGCTTTTGTTGGTTCCATCTCTTGTCAACACAATTGTAAAAAATTTCAAGCTCATTTTTTTTGTTAAAACACAATTATAGGAAAAATAAAGTTTAGGGAAAATCAACTCCATAAACTATAGTTTTATGCTTGGCTTCGTTAAAAGAAGAAGAAAACTTAATTTTAAGCCATATTATTTGTTTTGCTTAAAAGCCCATTGTGTCCTTCACCAGTTGCTTTAACGGATAAAACACTAACTTAACTTAATTTTCTTCTACTTCTTTGTATGTTTCCCCTCTTGTGCCACCTCTCTTTCTTTCTACCACCATGTACACTGTGAGCTCATCATCCCTCCGCAGTCCCCACGCGAATCTTCTTATTCTTCTTCCTCTTCTTTATCCTTCCCCACATGGCCTCGGTATGAGATTAACAGATTAAGAAGATTAAGAAGAGTAAGAGAAAATTTTATTTTATTTGCTTGACTTGATATGAGAGATTGTACATGCTTGTATACTAAGCGTACAGAATCATAGTACTAATTACATAATATCTAATTGATAGAGAATAAATCCATGATTGATTAAGAGAGGCAAATTAGGGATTGATATCAATGACAAATAATTGAAATTTAATTAACCAATCTCAATCTCAATCAATCATCTTGATTAATACTCCCCCGCAAGCTTATACACAGTGGAGATGGAGCATAAGCTTGAAATTTTATGAGATATAACCTCGTTAAAAACCTTAGCATGGAAAACCATGTGGGACAAAACCATTCTAAGGAAAAAGAGTGCCATTCCCATAAATTAGGGGACCTTTAAATCAAGGTTTTGTGAGGTTTACAAGTCTAAGTTTATCATAGATATGATCGCAAAACTTGAGACTTGCAGCCTTAGTAAAGATGTCTGCTAACTGATCTTTACTCCGAGTGTAACATGGAAGTATTATACCTTCTTCAATCTTTGTGGCAATCTATCTCGATGTGTTTAGTCCGCTTATGGAACACTGAGTTGTTGGCAATATGCATCACACCTTGATTGTCACAATGGAAGGTGATAGGGCTAGAATTCTCGGCACCAAGGTCCTTGAGTGGGGCCTTGAGCCAAACAAGCTCACCCGTTAGCTTTCTCATTGCTTTGTATTCTGCTTTCGTACTTGAAATTGACACCACCTTTTGCTTCTTGGTCTTCCAAGTGACTAGGTTCTCACCAACAAAGTGCAATAGCCTGTTGTTGACTTCCTGTCATTCATATCTCCTGCCCAATCACCATCACAATAGCCCACAATCTCTGTGCCAACATTCTTTCCCATCCAAATTCCTTGACCTAGACTACCTTTGAGATACCTTAAAATCCTTTCAACTAAGCTCAAGTGATAGACTGTAGGAGCTTTCATATGTTGACTCACCTGATTCACATCAAAACATATATCAAGTTTAGTATAAGTCAAGTAGGTTCGCTTAAGTCTTCTGTATTGTGTTGTATCGTGGAAAGGCCTATCATCTTTCTCCCCCTTTTGAGTGACCTTGTAACCAGCTTCAAGCGGTGTCGTAGCCGGTTTTGCTCCAAGTTTTCATGTAAGTTTTAAAAGATCAAGTGTGTATTTCCTTTGTGAGAGAAACAAGCCCTCCTTGGATCTACACACTTATATTCCTAAGAAATACTTTAGTTCACCAAGATCCTTAATATCAAAAGTGGAATGAAGAGAGGAATTAATAGCATGAATACTTGCCTTCTTACTTCCTGAAATGATCAAGTCATTAACATAAACAAATACCACAACAATACCTTGATCATTTTGGAGAGTAAACAAAGTAGGATCCACCTTGGATTTCTTGAATGCATTCGCCTTGAGGATGGAACTCATCTTATGATACCAAGCTCTTGGAGATTGCTTGAGTCCATAGATAGCTTTGTGGAGTCTAAGCACTTTTTCGGGGGGCCACATTATCTTCAAGACCAGGTGGTGGAGTCATGTATACTTCCTCGTCTAACTCTCCTAGGAGGAAAGCATTCTTGACATCCATTTGCCAAAGCTTCCAATCAAGATTTGTAGCTAAAGAAAGAACCACCTTTACCATATGTTGCTCGGCCACATGAGCAAAAGTATATGTGTAATCATCCCCATAAGTCTGAGTGAATCCTCTCGCAACTAGCCTTGCCTTGTACCTCTCAATATCCCATTACTCTTGTATTTGATAGTGAAGACCTATTTAGAACTCACACACTTCTTTCTAGGTGGAAGATCTTCTTCATCCCAAGTATGGTTTCTAATCATAACTCCCACTTCATCTCTTATGGCTGGTGTCCACTCTTCATTCTCCTTGGCTTTCTCATAACTTGGAGGTATATAATGCATGTCAATCTTGCCAAGGAAGGCTTGGTGATCTGCTGGTAACAAGTCGAGAGAACACACTACTTGAATAGAATGGGCCACTTCTTGTACAGTGTAGCAAAACCGTTTATTGATTAAAGTAGCATATCACTTCGGGTCCTTCCAATTCTCTTAGGGAATGGTGTGACATGATTATCCTTGCTTTCTCCTTATTCTTCTAATTGAGGTGCTTCAACTTCTTCTTCTTCTAACAAAGGTGCATTACTTTCTTCTTGGTTGAAACCCGAAGGAGAAGTTGGTTCTAGATCATTTGTTGCTTCAGGTGGAGTTGGGGCTTGATGATCGTATTGAGTTTGTTGAGGTATGGAGGTCGAGGCTGGATTCCTGAGATTTTCAAGTATGAACTTGAGACTCATGGCTCGGTCTGAAACTGAGTTGGAGAGATCCTTCAGATTCTCCTAATCCGTCTTGTTGTAATATCCTTGATCTTTAAGGAATTTGACTCTTCGGGATACATATGTTCTCCGATTAATCGGATCGAAACACTTGTGTCCTTTCTGAGTAGTGGAATACCCGAGGAACACACACTTGATGCTCTTAGGTTCGAGTTTATTCCGGAGTTCACCTGGTAACAATACAAAACACACACATTCATATACTCTCAAGTGATTAATAGATGGTTTTGTGCGGTTTAATGCCTGAAAATGTGAAGAGTTCTCGAGGACTCTTGTGGGAATGTGGTTGATTAGATAGCATGTTGTCATGACCACATCTCCCCAAAACTCTTAGGTACATTGTTGTAAAACAACATGGACCTTGCAACCTCCATGAGGTGCCTATTTTTCCTTTCCGCCACTCCGTTTTGTTGTGGTGTGTACGGACAGCTCGTTTGGTGTATGATTCCGCTCTTAGCCAAGTGTTCCTTGAATCTTTAACTTGTGTATTCACCTCCATTATCTGATCTAAATATTTTGATTTTGGCATTGAATTGGTTAGTTACATACTCTGAAAGTAAAAAAAAAAAAAAGCATTAAACACGCGATCCTTCGAAGGATCAACGTAAACCAAGTATATTTTGAATTTTCATCAATGAAGGTCACAAAATACTTGTTATTGTCCCTTGAAGTGCATGGTGATGTCCAAACATCAGAATGAATTAAATCAAAACAGTTCTCATAAATAGTACTGGATTTAGGAAAGACGGCTTTGTTGTGTTTGCCCAAAATACAACCCTCACAACTAGAACTATCAAAAGACATATTCGGTAAAATCAATTCAAGAGCCCGAGTATGCGGATGTCTTAGTCTAGCATGCCAAAGAAAACATTAAAAGAACTAGAATTATTAGCACAAATGGTGGAATTTAAAGAAGCAACTTGAGAAAATTTTGAGGTGTCTTCAAGAACATAAAGCTCGTCTTTGGTTCCTCCTTGCACAATAACCTTGCGGGTCTTAATGTCCTGTAACTTGACATTGCTAGGCCTGAAAATAGCAAGAAAATCTAAATATGTGGTTGTTCTTTTCACCGAGAGTAAATTTGAACTGAACTTAGGCATGTAAAAAGCTTTGGACGGTTTACTGAACAAATTCAAGTTGCATATTCCTTCTATGAGAACTTTATCTCCATTTGCTATTGTAACATCCCCTAGAGTTTGTCTAATATCTCTAAGAAGACCGGGATTGCTAATCATATTATGAGAAGTACCCGAATCAACAACAAGAGAACTACTAAGTTGATGGGTATAGAGAGAAATACTGGAGTGATGTTTGGAAGTGACGGATTGTAGAAAGGCCTCCAAATCTGATTTCTTGAGGGTGATGTTATGATTCGGGGCTGCCACAAATGTCAACTCTTGACTCGTATAAACCTCGGCCACCACTCCATCTTCACTCGCTAGTTTAGCCCTTCTTGGAGAGTCCCTAAAATTGTTTGGCTTAAGATGAGGGTGGAGAATCCAACACTTATCCTTCATGTGACCCTTTCTTTTACGATGATCACAAACCAAAGCCCTCCTATCTCCATGCTTGTACACTACTTTGTTGGCCATAGGTAACACTTCTTTTCCACACAAAAGACCGACAGAACCTTGTTCCTTTTGAAGTTGAGAGCAAATCTCATTAAGACTTGGGAGAGTTTTGGCTCTCCATATGTGCTTGATGAGATTGTTGTAAGCGGGATCAAGGTGAAGAGCAATCCAAAGACCTTATCGTACTCTCTCTTTTCATTTAAAGTAGCCGGACACACGGTGCTCTGTCTAAACATCTCAAGCTCCGCCCATACTGACCTAAACCTTCCAAAATGCTTCTTAAAGTCCATGTTGTCTTGGCTAAGGTTATTTGATCGCTTTCTTCACCTCGAAAACTCAACTGAAATTAGAAACGTCTCCATAAACCATTTTGAGTGTGTCCCACAACTCCTTAGTGGTCACACAATAAGAATAGGCTTCGAAAAGTGAAGCTTCAAGAGGAGTTTGAAGGGCACCGAGAACACACATATCCTCTTGGCTTTATATAGCCTTTTCGGCTCCATCCTTCTTCTCAACATCGATGACTTCAATGTGGTTATCCCATAAACCACGGCTACCTAGAACGTTCTTAGTCGTTCTACACCATATGAGGTAGTTTTCTCCTTTGAGAATGATTAGAAAAATCAGTGGGCCTTTGTTATCCATTGATTTCCTCAAGAATTTCACCACGCTAGCTTAGATAACCCAAAGGACTAAGCTTTAACTAAGTTCAAAATAACAGTAGTAATTTTGAACCACAAAACCAACAAACCGAGACCAAGAAATCCTTAAACCAATTCAAATAAATCTTTGAATCCGTGAGAATTAATACATATGTTTTTACTGGAATAAAAGAAACACAGATAAAGCAAAGAAGTTTCGAATCAAAATCCAGAGAATAAATAGAAAAGGAGAATTCTGATTATCACAACTGAGAATCCTGATAATCAGAAAACTGAGAATCTTTGAAAGACTAACAGAAAAGAGAATTTTGATCATCAATAATTCAGAATCCTGATAATCAAAGATTGAGAAAGTGAAAGATTATATTAACATTTATGCTATGATACCATGAGAAAAATATGAGAGTAAGAGATTAAGAAGAGTAGGAGAAACTTTGATTTCATTTGCTTGAATTGATATGAGAGATTGTACATGCTTATATACTAAGCGTACATAATCATAGTACTAGTTACATAATATCTTATTGATAGAGGATAATGATTAATTGAGAGAGGCAAATGAGGGATTGATATCATTGACAAATAATTGAGATTTGATTAACCAATCTCAATCTCAATCAATCATCTTGATTAATATGGTATGCGTCTTCCACCGCCATCTTCTCCACCACTGAATTATAGCCTCCGCCATCGTCATGCTACCGCAACCTGTCACCATGCACCACCAAGCGCCCCTTTGAAAAATGCCACCTATGAGCTAGTACTCAAGTCTGCCGCGTCAGCTCGGTCGGCGTGGCCGCTTCCGGAGCAAAGAAACAGGTATCATGGCTTGCCACGGCTCTCTTGCCGCCTCTCACTTCCATGACTAGCCTCGATGACGTCTTGAAGAAGGAACTAATCATCCGCATTTGGAGTCTCTCACAAAGTCTCTCCAAAAACTATAAACAAATAAATAACATTAAATAACTAAGAGAGTCTCTCAACATTTGAAAGATTCTCATCACTCTCCCTCTTCATTTTGAGAGACTTATAATATTTTAATATTATTTTGTTATACATAAATTGATATTTTGTGTTGAGAAACTCATGTGAGAGGCTACCAATACAAATGATCTAAAGTTTGTTCAACTTAAATAAGGACGCGCGAGGAAAAAATATATTTAGACCCTTTACCATTCAAAAAGTTATTTAACAGTTTTGAAAAAAATTATTAAAAAATATATCTACCGGTCTTTTATATTAGTTTTCGTGATCTTATATAATATTTTGTTTTGTCAGCTGCTATTCATTTCATTAACAATAAAGTGTTACAAACAGAGTTCAGAAATACAAACAGAGGACTTATATCCATTTCACAACATTNGGCTACCAATACAAATGATCTAAAGTTTGTTCAACTTAAATAAGGACGCGCGGGGAAAAAATATATTTAGACCCTTTACCATTCAAAAAGTTATTTAACAGTTTTGAAAAAAAATATTAAAAAATATATCTACCGGTCTTTTATATTAGTTTCGTGATCTTATATAATATTTTGTTTTGTCAACTGCTATTCATTTCATTAACAATAAAGTGTTACAAACAGAGTTCAGAAATACAAACAGAGGACTTATATCCATTTCACAACATTAGCAGAGTTGAGCATTCTAGCTTTCTTAGCTAAACTATCTGCATTCAAGTTTAATGGTCTTGGAACTGATTTATTTATTTATTATTTTTTTTAATTAACTTGATATTGATTTAAACACAGCTTGAATGTGAGTAGTTGCCATATGTTTGATGTCATCAAGAATTATTGAGTTGGCAAATAGTGAATACCTTGAAGATCTTGCTTAAAATCTGAATAGACACTGAAAGGGATGATAGAGTTCATGGCAGTCTCCACAAAACATCACCCTCTTGTAATTCAGTTTCATGATTTGCGAGCATGGCCATCCTCAATGGTTCAGCTTCAACTTTGAAAGCAGTGGTAGTTGGTTTGATTGAAGATGAGCCCTCTAGGATCTTATTCCCATTCTTGTTGTATACCGCTTATCCAATACCTGCAGGCTCGATTTCGGATATCCAAGAAGCATCTACAAAGCAAAAGAAGTCTGCATCTTCTGATAGGATATATGTCATAGTAATTTATGCTCTATTAAATTAGTCTTCAATCTGCCATGAGCTATTCAAAGATAATTCTTTAGGTATTGATTGTTTTGTTCTTCCTCCCTACACGCCTCTACCCACATTTGGTGGTCTTGCTTAGCTTTCATAATAATTTATGGGATGGTCCATTTTTATTTTGAAAGATCAGACTGTTTCTCGATTTCCAAATTCTCCATCCCATAAATGGTAGAAAGTCACTCTTTGTATCTAACTCTTTCATATTTTCCTCTAGGTAATTGTAATTATCATGAAGAGAGTTAGATAGAAGAGTATCACCTTTTAGTTTATTCAGCTTAGGTAAGCTCCAAATCTCCCTGGATACTTTGCATTGGAACATAAGGTGATTTATAGTTTCTGGCTCTTCAACACAAAAGCTACAATCAGCTTGTAATGTGAGTTTCCTTTGCAAAGATTTTCTGCCACAAACAATGCATTATTAATTCTTTTCCACTAAAAATGTTTTAATTTGGATGGTATTCTCCACTTCCAAATGCATTTTGAGAGATTAATCTAAGGAGAATTCGGTATAGGAACTAGGTACTAGTGACTCAGATGGTATCCAGATTTCACATTGTAACAACCATCTTTGGAATATAACCAGGCTACCTTGTCTTGCTTACCAGAAATGGATGGTCTAACTGTTGAGATTAGTGATGATTTTCATGTTCCACAATTTCTTGCAGCAGATATCCATTCCATTGCAAAGTTTCTGGAATGAATAAGTCACTAACTTTCATATCAGTGGGTTAGACATGATAGCTTTGGGTGGTCTAGATGGTTTTAAGGGAAGTCGATTGTCGCGCCATACATTAATCTTGTTCCCATCACCCACCAACCATTTTGAGCCCTTTTTAATAAGTTCAGTACCTTGGAGTATGTTGCGCCATGCATGACTATTTTTTTTCCCTTTTGCTTCTAATATGCTTTCTCCAGAGAAATACTTTGCTTTATATACTTGGGTGATTAGAAGCTCACGTTGTTGCAGCATTCTCTAGGTCTGTTTGGCAACATAGCTAAATTAAAATCGCTTAAGTCTCTGAACCCCAGACCTCCGTTACACTTGGATTCGGTGAGATTATTTCAAAATATCCAATGGATTTTCTTTTGCTCTTTCCGTGATGCCCACCAGAATCTTCTTATGGCTGACACAACTTCTTGAGGAGATTCTTTGGGAGTAAGAAACATGACATGCTATAAATGGGTACTGCTTAGGCTATTGCTTTGATAAGAATTTCGTTTCATGCAGTAGAAAGGAATTTAGTGTACCAATTATTAACTCTAGCATCCATCTTTGCTGCAAGTAAGAAAAAGTTTCATTCTTTTTTCTTCCAATATATTCAGGGAGACCAAGATATCTACCAACCCTCCTACTTTAGAAATACCCATCATAGTACTTATTTGCTGCTTATCATTTCCCAAAAGAAATAGCTGGTTTATGATAATTGACTTCTTGACCAGACACTTCAGTGTATTTACTCAAAATGGACATTATGCTTTGACATTCTGACTGATTAGCTCTACAAAATAGCAAGGAATCATCTGCAAAGAGAAGATGTGAAATCTCTGGTCCTTTTCTATTTGCTCTAAATCCATGGTTGCTACCCATATTAACCCCAGTTTTTAATAAAGCAGAAAGCCCTTATGTACATAATAAATAGATATATGGTGAGATAGGATCACCTTGCCTGGTTCCTCTCTGAGGTTTTACGTTTTCCACAGATTTTCCATTGATCAACATTAAGTAACTAACCATTGAGAGGCACTTCATGATCCATTCACACCATTTATTTGCAAAACCAAGCTTCCTGAGAACATCATTCACATAATTTCACTTTACTTTGTTGAATGCCTTGCTAATATCTAATTTGAATGCCATAGAGGGAGTTTTTAATCTTTTAGTATGAAGTGAATGGAGCAGCTCATGAGCAATCAAAACATTGTCAGTGATAAGCACTCCAGGTATGAATGCTGATTCATTAACAGAGATGATTTTATCTTAATGGGGTTTTAATCTCTCCGCCAATATCTTTGAAATCAGCTTATATGACACATTGCATAACCTAATGGGCATGAAGTCTTTAACTGTGATGGATTATCTGTCTTAAGAACTAGACAGATATTGGTATGATTTCTACTAGGATCTAGCAAATTGTTATTGACGAAAGCCTCGACAAATTTGAACACAACTGTTTTTATTACTGGCCAGTGGTCTTTGTAAAAGCCTGCAGTGAGACCATCAGGTCCTGGGTCTTATTTCTGTGCATTTGACGTAGAGCCAGCTCAATCTCTTCTTCTGTCACCATTTTCACCAAATCTTCATTGATTACATCAGTGACTTTAGGTTGAATTTGGTCAATGACTTATGTTGATTACCCTCTGCAGTTTAATGTGAAAACAATATTAAGATAGGAGAGGATAGTGTCTTCAATATGCTTATTCTCTAAATGAGTCTGCCCGTGATCATCCACAATGTTAACTATTCTATTATTGATTCCTTCGCTGTTGTGCTTTAGCATGAAAGAACTTAAAGTTTTTATCTCCTAGCTTTAACCATTGAATTCTACTTTTCAATTTCCAGTATTCCTCATCTAGTCTAAGTTCTTTTCCTAAAGCAGCTTTAGTTTGATTAATGACAGAATAGTTAGGATGAAAAGAACTATACTCTGTGTTGGAGATCATGCTGCAGTTGCTGAATATTCTTCTGTGAATTGGTCTGCTTATTCCATTTGGATGGGGAAGCTCTACATCTCCTTAATGATTCATGAAAGTCTTCTCCATTGAGGTGTGCACATTCTTTTATCCAGTTTTTCTCTATCACTTGCCTGATCTCTGGGAGGTATCTCCATATTGCATCATATTTAAATAGTCTGCTCCCCTTTTCATGATGAGGCTGAGTGTGAATTATTAGTGGTCTATGATCAGAGCCTCCCCACTGCGGTAATTGAACATATGATCTAGGGAATAATGCTTGTCAATCTGAAGTAGCCACTCCTCGATCTATCATTGATTTAATATTGTGCTTGAATTTTTTTCCCATCCAAGGGAAGGTGCCTCCAATTGTTTTGAATTCGTGGAGACTAGAAACAGTGAGCATTCTTTTAAATGTTTGGAATGAATGTTCTGGCCTTATAACTCCTTCCATCTTTTCCTCATTGCCTTTGATGTCATTCAGATCTCCCAATAGCCGTCTTGGATAGTCTCCATAATACCCTGACTCTGCAAAATATGTGAGCTTTCTCCATAAAAATTTCCTTTGTTTTCTTACTGGAGGACCATATATATAAGTAAGCCAAAAAGTTCTACTATTAGTGATAATCATATATGTAAGATTAAGATAAGGCGGATTAACAAAATTGATATGTACAGAATTACCCCAAAAATAGCTAGACCATCACTCAAACCATTAGCAGGGAGGATAAAAAATTGAGTGTAGCCTAAATCTTTAGCTAAGCCGACTACATAATCATAATTATTCTTAGTTTCTATTAAAAACAGAATATCATGTTTAGTAAACTTCATGATATTCTTAATGATTGGAATTGTCAGGGCGTTCCCTGAAAATTCTAATGCAGAAGCTTCATGGATCCTGTGGTGGTTTTGGGGTTGCCACCATCCCCGAATTTTCCTGCTCTTCATTTAAGTTTTGGCCTGACAGATGAGTTTTCTCCTTCTAAATTATGTGAAGAAGCCTTACGCTTGAGTGTAGCATCTTGCTGGGAAGTGGATCTTGCATCTTGTATAACTACATGCATTTCACAAATAGGACCCTTTCCTTTATCTGTCGTGGCTACTAGATCAGTATCTCGAGAGGCTTCAGTATGTTCCACTAAACCATGATCATCAAAAGTTGGCAATAGATGATCATTTGTTTTGAAATATGTATCTGCCATAATATGCTCAACTGTCTGCTCTGGTTCTTCATTTTCAGGTCTAAATTTGTGATCCACATAACAAGCGTCTTGCGGGTGAGAATCCATTGCTTGGTTTTGCATATGGTGGCCTTGAATTGGCAACTGGCAGAGAGAGTCTTCATGCATAAGTGATCCACATTTACCACAATATTTTCTGAGCTTATCATATTCAAGAGTAATCAAGATAGGATCACCATTCTCTTCAAGCTAAAGATAACGACTGAAGGCCAGAGGCTGGTTTACATTCATTCTTAATCTCATCCAAATCTCTGATCTATTGTCTCGAGTAGGCTCTACAATTCTAATTCCTTCAACGACACCCATATATCTCCCAATATCTTCTACAACCCTATAGTTTCGGTAATCACTAGGGATCCCAAATATATGTATCCAGAAAGTAATAGTTTGCCAGAAATCCGGAAACAGACGCCTAGTCTNTCTAATTCCTTCAACGACACCCATATATCTCCCAATATCTTCTACAACCCTACAGTTTCGGTAATCACTAGGGATCCCAAATATATGTATCCAGAAAGTAATAGTTTGCCAGAAATCCGGAAACAGACGCCTAGTCTATCTATCCATAGTCACCATCCAGTCTTTAAAATTCCATGGTCCTCTCTCCAGCACAAAGAGTAGGTGATGCTCTTCAGTGAAGAAAAATTGGATGGTCCCATCATCATTAACTTGCCCTTGGACCCGATCGTGAATCCCCAAGCCTTCGGAAGGGTGTTCCTCATGTCGTTCAAGTTCTGATGTCTGGGACTAAGCCCTCAAACTATGATGCTTAATTGATTGTTGTTGTTATGCCGCCTCGTATCAAAGGAAAGCTGGATTGGCTGAAGATTACTTCCCAGATTCAGACTGAGCCTTTGCATCGGGCGCCACAGATCTTTCTCCCTCAATACATATCAAGAAATTAGAGTGATTTGAGTGATACAGAAACGACGAAACCGATAGACCGGAGCTTGAAATCGCTAGCGCGAAGGTAAGAACCCTAATTGCCTTTTTTGGAGATTTCGGGAGTTTATACAAATTCTCGCTTTAGAGGTTATTAAAACATTTTTTTGAAAAATATCGGAGCCCAATTCCAATGTAAATTTTGTTCATAATATGATAGGCTCTTGTGCCGTCGCACATCTCCCCACCCCCTTTGAGCCGGGGCTATCTTCCTTCTTCGCTTGAAGCACAAATACTTAGGTGGGGATTGTGATGTCTTTTCTAATCCTAGATTCAGGTTACTTATCCCTCAAGTTATGGACTACTCATGCTTGTAATGTTGTTTATGTTAACTATTCATGTTTGATATAGAAAATTGTATTAAACCGTGATTGTTCTATTATAATTGGATGTTGTATTTCATGTATAGGTACGATGTATTCGTGTCTTGCTATATACATCATGTAGCTGATGAGTCTAAGGAGAGTTCTTAAGGGTCTAGATGATCCTTAGGAAACATGGATGGATCCAGTTGATTCTTCAGGTGGCATGTAGATTGGATCTAGTTGATCCGGACTGAAGTCACGTTTAATAAGGATATTACTGCCTTAGTTTGGTAAAGATGTAAGACTTTGACCTCTCTAAACATTGCTGACTAAGGTTGGGGCGTCGAGTCATTAGTCGAAACATAAATTCTAGTTCCATAACACTTCTAAGTGTTAACCATTGTGGCATGACCAAGGTTTTAAAATACCAACAACATGTTACTGTTAATTATGTCACCTAATCTAAAACGGATGAGTACTCAAGATTACACAATGAGAACTAGTGGGGAAACCACAAAAAATTCGCTTTGACATAGGAGGATCATTCAAGAGACAACAATCACCCAAAACAAAATAAAAACGACAATCGTTCACTTCACACTCACATGATTGTACAATCGTTCACTTCACACTCACATGATTGTAACCCTTGCGACTCATCATACTATTCACATACGTATATACACACTTTCACACATCTTTCACCTCTCATTCCACAAACCTTGTCACACTTTCACACATGCACATCCATCTCAGGTTCATTCTTATTATGATTCATTCTAATTTCATGATTCGTTCTAATTTATTCGCAAAAACACGATACCTCATTTCAACGATCAACACATACAGAACACACAACAACATAATCTGAATCTTATCATTTCCTATATCTAGCCTTGTATAAACTAAGGACATAACAAATTACAAAAATAGCATTGGTTTAAGTGAACATACGTGTTTCAAAGAATTATGGTCAAATTATTTGGTGCATACTCCTAATTACATAGAGTTTGATGCCTAGGTTGTTGATTATTTGTTAATGGGACTTGATCATTCTGAATTGTGGTCCTGGTGCATACTCCTAATAAGATAGTTGCTTATTGTGCAAGCTTTTTTGTTGTGTAGGCAGATCTTGTGTGCCTTACCTTGCACTCACTTTATAATCATGTATTTCTAACCCCTCATTTTCCCCTTTTTATCTGAGATATAGATGGACATGAGCTTGACGTACAGTGTTGGTGTGTGCATTTCAATCTTGGCTCTAAAGCAATAACCAATGTTTGATGTCATTTCAGATTGGACTTGGTGTTTCACTTGTTGTCTTAATCCCAAGTTTTTATCCTATAAACTAGCAAAGTTGGAGTAATATTTTCAATAATCGGTGAGCGTTCAAATACCCGTTCAGATTTGGTTCAGAGTTTTCGGGTATTATGGTAAAGGGATATAACACCCATTAAAATAATATACATACATATATATATATATATATATATATGTTAAATCTGAATAAATTTTGTTAAATTTTGATAAATATAGCTAATAAATTTGTATATTTTTGTATATTTTAATTATTTTGATTAAAAACCACTAATATCTTCATATTTATAAATGTAATTTTGGATAAATTAATTATAATTTTAGGTATATAATTATATTTTGGGTATTTTTTTTTGTATCTGTTCGGTTATCGTTTTCAGATTCGGGTTTGGTTCTTCGAATATAAGAATTTAACACCCGTTCAAATATTTTATAGGTTTGGGTTTGAGTTTTGTTCCACTTTTTCGAGTTAAGTTCGGTTCGATAATTTGGATCCCGATATTTTGTCCAGATCTAAATACAAGTAATGTAATGTAACCAACCAACTTTTTCTATAACCAATACTAAATACCCCCTATGTTTCTCAAATATGATGTCTTAGCTTTCCGCACACATATTAAGAAATAATTAAATTATTTGTTTCAAAACCAACTATGTTCACGATGATGAAGTGGTTCGTAAAGCAGTTCGTTCAAATCATTTTACAACAAAAAAATTGTAATAAAATTAAATTTTCAGATCATGAAAAAAAAAATGCAATTATTTCAAAATCGTTCAACTAATAATAAAACAATATATGGAATTTGAATAATCAAAAACAACTTAATAAATTTTGCATTGAAATATAAAAACATCACTTGTATCGAAGAAAAAGTCTATTAAACTTCAGTTAAAAGGAAATAGAAGAAGCACTCCTAAATACAGATTACAGACTATGAGCTTGCATGTTTTGTGTCGGTACGGTCAAAATTATTTTCTCCTTTTCTTTTCTTTCTAATCACTAGAAGTAGGCCTGCGGGTTCGGCTAGTTCGCTTAGTTCGGTTCGGTTAGTTCGATTAGTTCGGCTCAGTTAGTTCGGTTATTCGGTTAGTTCGGTTAGATATAAAGCTACCAAAAATAACCGAATTAGAACTCGGTTCGGTTCGGTTATCAATTAGTTCGATTTTTGTTTCACCGAATTTAACGGAAGTTTTAAGTATTTCGGTTAACTTCAGTTAAATTCGGTTAGTTCGGTTAGTACGGTTAATTCGGTTTTTCAATATTAAAATTATCAGCTATATATTTTTCATTGTATATGTGACTTAATACAAGTAAAGGTCACTAGATCGGTTGGTTACTGTCTTCTATTAAGTCCGGCAAGTTCCAACCCCAGCGTTTGTTATTTTTTTGCTTTTAGTTTTAATGAAAGGCAAAATCGTAATTTATCTTGTCATCTTCTTTACTCGAGGTCAGACCTCTGAAAACCTTAGATAGTTAGATCTATGGCGGCTGCTCGTTTTTAAGCTTGTTCTCCACCATTTTCAACTCATTTTTAACGGAATTAACCTAAGAAACGATAGATCATACGTTTAACATTGTATGTCGAACAAAAAATCAATAAATTATGAAAATTTTTTGGCATTCTCTTATTATACTAAACTGAAACCGAATCTCTAACCGAACCATTTTTACACATCTATCGATCGGTTTATCTCTACTAACCGAACCAAAGCCGAATTGCCAAAATATTGGTTCGGTTCGGTTAGTTCAGTTCGGTTTAAAATCCCAGCTCTCTAGAAGTCTAGAAGTGTATTGTTAGTTTTCNCTAAACTGAAACCGAATCTCTAACCGAACCATTTTTACACATCTATCGATCGGTTTATCTCTACTAACCGAACCAAAGCCGAATTGCCAAAATATTGGTTCGATTCGGTTAGTTCAGTTCGGTTTAAAATCCCAGCTCTCTAGAAGTCTAGAAGTGTATTGTTAGTTTTCTAATAATAAAACTATGCAATTTTCAAAAAGATAAAATAATACTAATAAACTACGCACTGATATTTTCCCAATAAGGAAGTGCGGAATGAATCAGACAGGAGATTTGTTTGTTGAACGATCTCATTTAGTTTTGTCCCTACCTGCTCATATTATCATGTCGTGACTTGTGAGCAATTATTGCGAAGTCGTGAGCAATAATTGTGAATCTACGTCAAAAAGTAAAATAAAATGAATAATAGTGGCTTCCCATTTGCTAAATTGATATTATATATATTAATATTAATCGTCACGGACAATGGTGGTAGGTACAGCCCACATATAGACCTCCTCTCCGAATATGTGAATGGGCAGAAAGCAAGGATTCATATATGTGTGGTGTCCAAGACAAAGTGTTTTAGTTTTGCATAGTAGGAGAATCGAACTTGAAACGTGTTAGTATCTCGAAACCATCTCCTTACCATTTCGATGAAGATGTCCATCGTAATAACCAGAACTATAATTTATTGGAAACATCTTTATAAATACTACAAAATAATATATTTATTTGCCAAAGTGAGAGTTAAAAATAATGATAAATGTTGGTGTGAAGTGGAAGGTCAAAACGATCATGGTGCAACCTAGACGAATGTCGTCGTAGTTATCCCACATATAAAGTTTAAAATCTTTTACCCATTATAAAAATCACACCTCTGAGGAAGTTCAAATGGCTTACACACATGGTGTATGATTGAGAGGATGATCCAAGCCACAAATGCACCGCCGAGTGTAGGGGTAGATCGTACGCATTTGGCCATTTCAAACCCAAAGATATTCGTTTTGGTTGAATCACTATAAGAAAATACGTCTGTTGCTACGGAAATTTGCGACGGATTTAATTCGTCGCAAATTTGCGATGAAATTACGACGAACTTGCGATGATTTTAATAATGCGAAGCAATGGCATCGCAAATTTGCGAGGATATATTTCGCCGTAAACCTGTCACAATAATTTGCGTCTGGTTTGCGACCAATCCGAGAGGCGTCGCAAATCCGTAGCAAATTTGCGACAGATATGCTACTAAGTTTTGTAATCGGAATACTGCTACGAATTTGCGTCAAAATTGCGACGAATTTGAGAAACGTCGCAAATTTGTAGTAATCTCGTAGCAAACTAACCCGTAAACCCTAAACCACATTTGAAAATTTGCTACTACTTTGCTACGGATAGTCACAAATCCGTTGCAGTTTCGTACCAAATTTGTCAAAAAAAAAAATGTTTCAAACAAAGTTTTTATAAACTTAAAACCCCAAAC
>OVAP01001751.1:5758-22313 GCA_900406295.1 Aurinia saxatilis | reverse complement strand
AGAAAAGTAAAAGCCTTGTGTAAGCTTTTACGTTAGAGAGAGTTCTGATAATCCCGAGTAGTNCGTTTTAGAAAAGTAAAAGCCTTGTGTAAGCTTTTACGTTAGAGAGAGTTCTGATAATCCCGAGTAGTTGGATCCCGAGCAGCTTAATCCCGAGTAGCTGAAAAACGTCGAGCTACCAGAAATCTTTATATTCTTGCTAAAATACCAGGACTGAAAATCACCATGCCACCTCGTGCTTTCAAACCGTCGAGCTTGATCATTTACTCCCGCTGTAAGGTTCGGATCGATAATTCCTTACAACCGGTTTAGTCTCTCTCTAGGGTTGTTACAGGCTGTCTGCTTGCTGATCGTCCGTGTTTTCGCTTGGAGAAATAGCATCTCCTCCTCATCCGCTATGTAACCCACTGCTCACTGGAGAGCTTCCTGAACAGCGGTCGAGTAGTGTTTTGCCAGGGATCGTCTAAGTTTTCCAGTGAACAGCAATGCTTGCTTCAGGGCTTCAAGTGTGGCCTCGTCCCCCATACCATCGACCTGAGTAAGGACTGACTTGAACCTAGTTATAAAATAACAGAGTGATTCGTTCTAACCTTGTCGGATGCTCCATAGGTCCTTCCCGGTAGGGTCGGATCCCGTCAGTATGACGTACTCTGCCATGAACTTGCTTTGCAGGGTGTCGAAGTTCCCGACTGAGTACGGGTCGAGTTTAATGAACCATCGTAAAGCTGGTCTCTCCAAATGATTGGCTTATAAGAGAGAAAGTCTGGCATCACGCTGTCCTAGTGGGAACTTAGCTTGATTCATGGCGACATGGAAGGCTATGTTGGGGTTAGTGAGTCCTCGGAAGATCGGAACCAGTGGACCTGTGTCTAGACTGCTTTGAACCCGTCCTGGGTATTGGTTATCAGTGCCCTCATCTCGTCCAGTTCGGCACGGAGATTGCGATGCTCAGCTTCTCTCCGTAAGGATCTTGGTCGTCATCGAAAAGCATATCATCGGACACTTTGGCCTCGCGATCCGGGGCCCGTTCGCCGTTAGGGATGAGAACGACCTCGTCTTCTGCATCCACCCTATTTTCATCGTCTTGATTTGTTCGAGCGTTGCGGTTTGTGTTAGGTCGAGGACCTTGTTCGCGGTCGGTTTGAAGATCATGTGCCCTCTTAGGGGGTCTGCGTCCCTCTCCCTCTAGGGGGAGGAGGAGGAAGTTGAGTTGGATCCATCGAATGAGAAGTGTTCGCAGGGGGTACGAAAACATTCTCCGTAGAAATCTAAGCGATTTCGAGCGTTGGTTGGGACTCATCTAAGGGGTTTACGAGTTTCTTGGAGCTGGGTGGCAATAGTAGTTAGCTAGTTAAGGATTCCGAGATTTCTATCCTCCTGCCGTGCGGCTCTCTGTGTAAAGTCGCCTATAGTTACCACGACAGCCTCTGGGTCAACCTCGGTTCGAGAAACCCCCTGCTCGTCCGTGATAGTTCTCGTGATAGCGAAAGTTGGAGCTTGTTCTTCGGGTTGTTGTTGGTGGTTTCCACCGGGAGTTCGTTCTTCGCCGGCCATCTTATTTGCTTAGATGGTTAGGTTTGTGACAAAGTCTTCGGTTCTCCACAGTCAGCGCTAAATTGTGTAGGTAAAAACACACACAATCAATACTTGTTCGAGATTCTTCGTGGGGATCACGAACAGATCGATTTAGACACAAACACAAGATAAGCAAAGAGCTTTATTGATTACTGAGTTAAGAGAAAGTCTGTCGTAACGTAAGCTTTTAGGGTTCTTAGGCCAGAAAAGGATGATCTAACAAGTTTAACCTAGGAAAGTATATATATACAAGATTATGCCGACTTAGATAAGTTAAACTCCTAGATCTTCTCGTATCTTCTTGATCCTTCGTTCCTTTTTCTTTAGGTCGGCTCATCCAGATTAGTACTTAGGCTTGGGTCTTCTTGGCCTTTGATATATATGGGCTTAACTATTGTTCGGCCCGACCAGTCATGTTCAGGTATATGACTTCGGCCTTCAAGAGCTGGCAAGGAGTATCGGCCGAGGAAATGATTCAGTTTATGACCTCGGCGCAATGTGTAGGATAGAACTTGGCCGAGGACATGATTTGGCTTATGTCCTCGGCATGGTAAGTAAAGAGGATAATGCCGAACTCATGATTAAGGTAATGATCTTGGCACTCGCGAATGTAGATTTGGCTAAGGTAGCGACTTAGTTAGACCACCTCGGCATTCCTGAACATATATGTTGCCGAGGTTATGTCTCAGTAGATAACCTCGACGTAGTTGACCCGTACTTAGTCATTTCACCTCGATTGTAACCTTGTGAATATAGGTGGAGATATTCAACCCCCACAATTAATAACAAAAATATGTAAAAAATAAATTAACTTAACCAAAATAATAATAAAAAATCCCAACAATTACTCAGAAACATTAGAAGAGCATTTGAATTGGCAGTTTATGCCCGCTTCTTTTCTTTAAAACAGTGGATAATGCGTGTAAAAAGCGTAATACTTATAATCATAGTTTTACTATATGAATTTCATAGAAAACAAAGTGGTTCTTGTAGCTCACTGGTCTGCGATGGTACATAAAAATGTGCATATATGGAAGAAAAAGGAACAAGGAATTTGGAAGAAAACATATTTCAATCAAACGTAATACGGAGCACATATGTGCATAATGAAAAATCCAGGCGTTGTCGTTTTGCTCAGCCGAGAGAGATCTGTTAGTTTGTTTGGATTTAAAATCAAAAAATAATTTTAGAGGACAAAATCTACTATATAAAAGAGAAGGACACTCTCTATGGCAAGGACAAGTGGCTCATTGTGAGGAAGACACATGTCCTCATTTGATAATTAATTAATAATAAGTAAATAAATTAACCAAAACATAAATATATATGTTATATATGTAGGATATATATATATATGGTATATATAGGAATATATATATATATATATATATCTATATTAATGATAGGAAATATATATATTTCCTATCATCCATAATTCTTAAAATATTTTTAAACCACCTCCTTATGACTCTATAGTAATTTGACAATTTCTTTAAATAAAACTATAGTAATTTGGTTTTAAATATATACTTATTAACAACAATATGACATGACAATATGACGTGACGAGAACCAAAACTCTACCAAAAATAATCCATGTTAGAATCACAATAAACGTTTTATTTAAATAAAATTAAATATTTTGGTCTAATTAAAAATACACTCGTTCACAATAATAGTAGATGATAACCAATTAAGATGTTCAATTATTAAAAGAAAAATTCATTATGAATTCATGCTTGTAATGTGGTTTCCCGAGCCTACAACATGGTTTCGTAGTTTCAAATTTGGTTAGCTTTGTTTCAGTTAAAAGAATTTGGTATGTTTTATAAGTTATAATTTTGTAATATTTAGGGAGTTTTATGTTTTGTGACATTAATATGGTTACTTGTGTGGGTTAAATAATATGGACTTCTCACTCAATGGTTTAGAATGTTTCAGGTCAGCATGAGCCGCATCAGTCACCAACATTTTTGAGAATTTCTTCATGTCTCAGTTCTTAGAATTATGTTCATTTGGTACAACATGTTCTTTAAATATATCATTTGATGCTCGGTTCTAGGAAAACAAGTTTCCCTCGATACATTTTTATTTTAGAAAACTTTTTTAAAGATAAATCAAAAAGCGTTTTCCAAAAAATGTATTTTGATATTGCTTGTTTAATGAGAAAAAATGGTATGTCGGTGAGTAGATTGTATATAGTATAAATATTGACTCTTATTTTATTTTTTTCTATCTAGATAAATAATATTCGTGTAAAATGATCCAGTTAGCTATCTAGCTATAAATATTGATATCTTATATATAATAGCATAGTTTTCTCTCCTCCTAAGATATCCACATCAGCACATGTATTTAAATATTTATTTAGTTAATGATGATTGATATTTATTTTCACATATATTAAAATAACTGAAAACAATAAGATAAATACAATATAGATAACATGATTCAATCATTTAGTAAGAACTGAGTTTTTTTAATAAAGTTTTAGAAAACTCGCTATATACAATATATATATATATGTATATATATATATATATATATGTGTGTGTGTGTGTGTGTATTTATGGGTTCTAGGATATAAATGGATATAAACGTAAATTTGGATAAAAACTTTTTATTAAATTTTAAGAGATTTTATATAATTACAAATTTATGGAAGATTTTATACATATAGTATCCCTCTAAGTAAGAAAATACTCTATTTATTACTCACACTATGCAAGTTACTGAAGTTTGTAAGGTTAGAAGTCGATATTCTCACAACTACTTTCTTTGTAATATATTGAAATTTTGATTTATTACAAATTTATAGTTTTAAACATTGTGAAAGATATATAGAATTTTGTGAAACATGATTCTCAATTTGTTCTTACATGATTTAACAAATAAGACACCTTAAATCTGAAAAAATATCACTAAATATTCTCTCTTTTTTTAAACATAACAAAACAAAATCTGCACGTAGTGCGGGTATTCACCTAGTATAATTAAAGGAGCTAGGAAGAGAAAAAAAGACAAAAGGGATGCACGTGATGTGAGGATTATTTTGGATTTTTTATAAACAATGCAATACAAAGAAAAATAGAGTTGTCTTATTTTTCCTTTTTCCTTCCGACTTCTACTCAGCTCCAAATGATGACCATTAAAAAGAAAAAGAATGAAGAGGAATATTGTATTTCTTTCCGTTCCTTGAAACTAACACCATTTGTTAAGAAAAGGAATGAGGAAGAATATTGAATTTCTCTCTATTCCTTAAAGCTTACACCATTTGTAAAGAAGTTTTAGTTCCTTTGATTCTTCTTCATTCCTCTTCATTCTTCTTTCTGTAGAGAATTATTAAACAAAATTATTCTCAATCAAATTCGAAGAGGAACAAGAGAAACTTTTTTTTAGTTTACAATCTATTTCATTTCTTAAATTTTGTTCTTTTTCATTCTTCTAATTCCTATTCCTCATCATTTCTTTTGTTCCTATAGTAGTCACCAGTTAGAACCGAACGTCTTTGTTATCAACTAAATATTTTAGAGAAATAGGGGTGTTTCGTGTATATGCGTATTTGGTTCTAAAAATAGGTGTGGCAGATAATTTAATTTTGCGTGGTTAAAGAAATAGTTTTAGATAATTTTTTACTCTATTTTAGATTTCAAAAGTGTTTATTTCAATTAAAATAAAATTATATAATATGTGTGGTCTATGACGGAAAATAATGTTTTTCAACTTAGATGTATATATGGATAGACATAAAATTAGTATTTAATAATTGAACTCACATCAGTCACACGATATCATTATTGTATATACTAGTTATGCTAATGTTTTTATTAATTCATGTGCATATACTCATACTAGTATAAAATTTTAGCTCAACTTTTAAAATGTGTTTTCAACTTAGTTGCATATACAAAAAATTGTTATTATGTGATTCTCAGTCATATTCATTGATGTGTTTATGACGTGTTATATCCATTGATCAATTCGATTCGTCTTGGTGTGTCATATCCAAAGGATGAACCGGTAAATTAGAAATTTTGGACAATTTATATGTGACCATGTTTAAAATCCTTTTATTTTTCATATTTTATGGTTTCTTAGATGCAAAGTTTATTCTCATATCTCCACAAGACTTTTTTTTACAGATTCGACAAAATTGGTGGAGATGACCCAATGCCCACAAGATTGGCAAGCTTTCACCACCTTCTTTGACGAGTTCGCGATGCTTAGAGCACAGTTTTTCTCTTTTCGTCTCTCATATGTATCTCGTCTTTTTAAATTATAAGGCATATAGCTTAGTACGAGGTGCTCGGCTATTGGCTCGTAGTATGTCATATGTAAACTCAGTTCCCTGGTTTGGCTTTTTGAACCATTGTAATGAATAAATTGTTGTTGAAAAAAAAAGTTTATTCTCATATCATCTTAAGAATGCCAATTCTTGGAAGGATCATATTAATTTCATATTTTAAAATATGTGCTATTCTGAATTTCACAAATTAGAGGTTCCATTAAAAATGAGAAAAATCCATGTTCACACATATATCTTTACTCTCTCCTTGCGGCCTTTGTATCTTAAGGCCTCTAACCGGTTTGGTAAAAATAAAAACTTCTCTCTTCCTTTAGAACTATGTCGCTTCTCTCCACAAACCTCGAGTAGATTGTCGATTTGTACTCTCCGGCCAGTGTCCGGCGATTTAATCGCCCAAACCTGTCGGATCTTCTCTTTCTTTCATGTCTTTTCCTTTGCGGCTTTGAGGTTTTAATTGGGTTTTGACGAATCAAAACTTGTGAGATTGTCGGTGGGTAGATATCTCTTTGGAACGGGTAGATCTGATCATTTTTTGTCATATCTGCTTGTTCCTCTTTTTCTCTGCTCGGTTCTAGCGGTTTCGTTTTCCGATCTGGCATAAACAGGTCTTCTTCAGTTCCGCTTACCGGTGGGCTTCGATTTGCCTTCTCCTTTTGGTTACCTTTCTTTAGGCTTGGACCCTCTACTACTTGCATGCAGAAATCGGATGCTCTCAATTGTTTCACTTCAACTGAGATGTGGTGTATTCGTGGATCGGGATTAGCCCAAGATTTCACGGAGTAGGCATTTAGCTTCTTCCTCATAGGCGATAGCAAATCTTCCTTTCAATAAAATTTTGTGCGATGTCTTCGTTCTTTAGTGGCGTTGTCTTCTTTTGGATGCGCAGTAAAAGAGGAATTGAAACCGTGATTGGATTGAAGACTTGTTGATGGCCTATGTAGTCTACCTCTCCCGCCTCTCTACCTCGCCTTGGAAGTTTTTTGTGTTAACCATCCCCTGGCTCCCTTCGAAGAACATCGGATGGTGCTCTCACCATTTTTGCGACCTTTGATCAGCTAGTCACTACATTTTAGATGAATTGAGGCGTTGTTTGTATCTTGGTCTTTTGTATTGTTTACTTGTTTAGGGTCCTTTAGTTGAACTCCAGAGAATTTTATGTCCTCTGGCTCATGACCCTGGGAGTTTTCTGATTGCCACCGGTTTAGTTGTTCTCTTTGGTTGTACTGATTTGAATAATAACCTTCTAGACGTATATATTAAAATAAAATAAAAATCTTAAGGCCTCTAACCACTTCACCGAACACTTTTCTTTTCCTCTCTTTTCCTTTACTTGTTTTAACGAATTTGAGTCAGGACAAAATGCATATGTGCGAAGAAACATCTCATTCTCAATGTCTCTCACCTCTACATTCAATTTTCTTTTTTTTTTGTTACTTTCTCGTGTGGCCAGTTTAGATAAATATTAAGCTTATTACCCCATTTGTTTTAACATTTAATAAATAACCAATTTTGATTGTTTTTCACAAATTGATCCCTTTCCCATTCTTAGAGGTGTAGGTTCCAAGTATAATAACAAATTCATTATCCCATTTTACGTTTTTGAAAAAAAAAATCTTGCAATATACTAATCAAATCTTAGAATTTTAATAAAGAATAGACGTTTTTATCGCATCTATTTTTTTAAACGAATACAAACTTTTCAAAATTTAGATATCTGGCTATAAATATAACAACATCATACTATATAAAAGAATATAAAACCAAATGTTTTGTTTTTTTTAGTACACCACCAACATATGTAAACTCCTAATAAATATCATTAAGTTCTAACCACAAAAGCTAGACTGTACAACAACAAAGATAGGTTTTAAAATGTATAAATGACCTTCAAATACAAAAAATGGTTTATTTTATTAATGTTGAGAGAATAGTATATTATATTATTATATATAGAAATCGCTTCAATCTATTTTATGGAGAAGGATATGAATAATATATTTCATCTTTTTACCACAATTAAAGGTAAATAATAAAATTTTAATCACAAAAATCCAAACTCTCGCATAAAATATTAAAGTCTTAAATCTTATAAATGGTAAAGCTAATAGCAACGTAAAACAGTAAAGATCTGATTTACCGCTTCTTCCGTGGCTGTGATCGGCACAAGCCATAGAAAGAGTGATTGAAACTGTGTTGGATTTAAGATCTGCTTGGTGTTCGGTTTGCCCTGCCTCTGCTGGTTTCTCATTTCGGCTTGGCGATTTGGACCCACTGTTTTTATGTGGAAAACCAAGATGGTTATCTCGCCATAATTGTTGCCAAAATATTACTAGTTTCTCCTAATGCTTTAATTGAAATGAGTTTAGGATTTGTATCTTTGTTATCATGTGTATCTGGGATTGTTGTTTAGAGTTCTTAGTTTTGTTACTCCGATATTGTTATCCGGCTTGGACTTCGGGAACATTCTGGTGTCCTCCGGCAATGTACACTTTACTTTTCTAAGTTTTATCAATAAATCTTTTAGACTGAAAAAAAAACATTGAAGTGACAGTGCATTGGAGTGAGTGGATCATATCTCACACAATCTTGCACAGTTCTTGATGGAGACAAAATACAATGATTGTTCCCTGTCTATATATTTGATTTAGTTTGATGAAAGATAAATCAAAACTACCATCGTTACAGAAAGAAAAAAAGAGAGGATAATCTTTGCTGTAAGTTGTAGATCTCGCTTTGTTGCAAAAAAATTCAGATTAGTTTCTATTTCCATCGTTAGTGTTATGTACACGTTAATATGTTGCTGTGCAAATATTTTGTAATTTTCTACATAAATTGTTAATCATCCAGCTAGAAATTCTGTCTAAGATTCCAGAATCGTAATAAACAGAGAAATAAATATAGATCTCGCTTTGAATTTCATGTCTTTTATGGTTTCGGTAATAAATGTCGGGTAAATGACTAAAATATAGTGATTTGGTTGCATGTGTTAGTGGTGGGGTGAAAGTCGGTCTAGGTTGAGGAGTTTGGAGAGAAGGCTAAATAAGGACTGGTATTTTGACGAGATCTTTGATGGACACGTTTTTCAGTGTGCATATCTCAGAAGGAGACAGCTTTGAGCATGTCAGAAAACTGGTCCGTGAAATTTTGAAGGTGGAGAATGACGGTGGAAATGTAGAGGTTTAATAAGGTCTGGAGAGAGGTAATAGCGGTCATAGAGGGTCAAACGCAGACGGTAGCGATGTCGAAGGAGATGTAGCCTTCTCGCAGACACAACCAAGGTACATTGGGGAATATGGTGGGGTGAGTTGGATACATATACCAAGTATATTAGCTAGTTGGGGATTGTTAAAGGGAGGCGTAAACATATACCAAGCATGGTAACTAGTTGGTTACATATAGAAATAGATGGTTAAAGGGAGCCATATACATATAGAAATATATGGCTAAAGGGAGGCGTATACATATATCAAGCATGGTAGCTAGCTCTGGATGGCTATTAGCTAGCTTGATAGTGGGACTTAATGCATTATATTTGAATAGTTACGAAACATGGTAGCTAGCTATGGGATGGCGTAACATAAGGACAATGTTCAAAGCAAGGCATATGAGCTTTTTAGTGTCAAAAGCAGCTAGGGTATGGTTGTAATAAGAGTGAAGTTCGAGAAGTCTGATTGGCCATAGTTGGGAAGCACGGTTATTCTTCGAGTTACCAACTCTTTTGTAATAGCATAGCTTAGTATGTCTACTGCCTATGCATACAAACTATGGTGTTCGTTTGGCGTAAAAACTCTTTTGTATTATGTTTGCAACCGAGCTTTTATCCTTTTAATCTGTGTTTCTTTATATTTTGTCTCTCCATATATGTTACCTATTATGTTAGACGGTTAACTGTAATAAGTTAGATACAAAGAATAGATTTAGCTAAATGTTATAGTCAATGTTAGATGTATATTAGATTTATATTTGGTTACATATACATGTAGATATTATGTTCCCCCACAGTTAATTTAGATGATATGATGTTTGTGTTGTAGGGAAATGTTAGATTTGTAAAACTAGATACAAAGACTAGATTTGCTTAATGTTATAGTCCATGTTAGATGTATATTATATTTAGATTTGGTTACATATACAATACAAATATGTAAATACATATGTAATATGGGAAACTCAAACTCTCGTAAAATTAATTTGTATTAATAAACTCAAAAAAAAAACACTCACATGGTCGTAGATGATTATTTGTGTATTATACGATTTACTAGACGGGATATTTTGCACTTAGTGATTTACATAAAACAAATTCCAGATACTAGGATAAGTAGTCATAGTAAATAAATACTACAAATGTGTTTTGGGATACCATAAACAACCGAAGATATCTCAGTACAAAATACAAATCACAACAACAAAAAGGATGAAGTCTGGAAAGTGTTTAAACGACAGAGGGTGTGTTACAATGGTTTCATCACAAAACATAAACAACAGACACAAAACAAACGCCTGCTCCTAGATAGCACCGTCTACGACAACGTAGCCTGAAAATTTTAGCAAAATAAAAGTTCGATTAAGTACAACAAATGAGGAAATGGGCAAATTATGTGATGGAGCAGGAATCGAGTTCCCATAACGTGTAAAACCCTTATTAAAATCAAAAGTTTGAAATTGAATCAGAGCTTACCTCTCCAGCCGCCGTGGGTTCGTCGGAAGAAGCAAAGCCGTGTTCCAAGAGTGGTGTCAAAAACACTTGTGCTGCTAAATTTGGAGAGTGGTGTAAAAAAAAACTTATGGAAGAACACTCACAATCAATAAATCTATGAAAAACTAAAACCTTGCTTCTTTGCTGAGGAATGAAGTTCTCCATCTCTCCTAAAACAAACACATCAAAGAAAACAAAAAGAAACTGTTACTCTCTTTTTTAAAATGTTTCAAAAAAATATTTATTCCCTCATACTTTTCTTTGACTAATGTGTAATGTTAGAGTTTCAATATATTTTTAGACGAAAAGAAGGAACGATGGAAATCTATGAACAAATGTGTGTTATCAATACAAGGGCAAAATAGTCATATAATTCCATGTTTACAATAAAATAAAATATAGGGTAAGGGACTGTAGGTTTTGGGGTCATATAGCCCAATTTCTCCTATTTTTACTAGTTCAATATAAAGGCTACATATTCAAAGATTTACATATTCTATGTCAAACTGCAATTGCAATCGTGATTGATAATGAGCCTAATGATTTCTAATATAATGGTTGATTCTCCAAATTCCCGAACATTATTTGGCTCTCCAACATTGAAACACCCAAAACAACAACAAAAACTTAAATCCACTAAAAACATAGAAAGATACATCTTTAGACAAAATTCAATTCTTAGCAAATTATTACCCTTTTTGTGATTGTATTTGTAACAGATATCCAATTAATAACCAAATCTCATAGTATATGTTTCAATCACAGAACTGTATGATGGTACCTATGTGTACACACCCAATCAATTGGGTTCCCTTGAAGCAACAATAAAGACTACATTATTCATCAAATCAATGAACAATTTATAATTACACAACTGAAAAGTTTGAGCTGCACAGTAAGTGAATTTGTACTCAAGCTATTGAGGAAGCTTAAGAGAATGAATGTTTCACCCCCTAGCACCCACGGCGTTTACGTTTGTGGGTGCTAGCGGTTATTGGTGGTTCATAACAATCATAAAAACCGCTTTATATCGCTTTGTACCGTTAAAAATTCCTCAAATCCAAAATTTGTTTTCCACAAACATTTGCGGTAGGGGATGATTGCAAATGGCTAAAAATAATATTTAAAAAATATATCGATAAAACTTACATAAATCTGCTATATATAAAAGGAGGTGCTCTTTACTTCTCGCTATGCCACATAAGCAAAAATAATCAGCCAATGAGCCACATCATAATTAATAATCCACATGAGGCTTGAATACTTATTTGTATTTGGGCTGTTGGATCGAAAATTATAAAATAAAGTAGGCCCATTGACCAGACGAACAATAGAAAAAAAATGACTTCATCTTCTTCTCCTATAAAATCCTAATCTCCATGGTTCAGGCGGTTACTCAGATCTTTGAATATACAATTATCCTTACCAAGCGATGGCACTCCAGCCTCCTCCACCATCCAACTCACCGGTCGTCAAAGAAGGTCAAGTTGATTCACTTTTGGGAAGGCAACATATTGATGGGCATGGAACTACTTCTCAGACACAATGGTAAACTCTCTTACTAAATAATTACTCGGACTTAAGAGAATTTGGTGTCTGTCTAGAGAATTAGGTGCCTCATGGGTAAACTGAGTTTTTGCTCCATTAATTTGATATGTCAAATTGTGCAAACAAAAAAAGAAGTTTATGAGGTATCCAAGATTAAGTGAGAATTTTTTTTGCGGTTTATACTTGCTTCTATTTAGCCATATATGAACATCGAAATCAAAGTCATATTGAGAATCAATTTTTTTAACAAAAAGATGGAATTAGTTGTCTTCCCCTTTTCCAGCCTTACACTCCCTTACAGTAAAGAAATATCACTTCAACCTGATTATTGAAGAATTTAAATTTTTAATATGTGGGTACGATATTGCATGTTGTATTATTATGTCAAGAGTATTCACTAAGATATACATGCTCTTCCACAAAGAAATGTTTTCCTTTTATAGGTTCTAATGAAACGCTTAAAAAGTTTATGAAATGGTATCAGCTTTTTTTTTTGTTACATGGTTATGCTGACGCAGATAAACAAAGACTAGCATTTGTCAATATGAGATGATTAAGCAAATTTGAAGAGATGTATGGTTGAAAAATGTTGGTGGCTTACTATATATCCCAAGAGACCCAATCAATAGACCTCTAGAGATAAGGTAAATTTCAGTGTGTACATCAGTAATTAACAACAAAAAATTGATAACTGAATGATCTCAGAGTTTAATTCTCTTTATATTTTGTCATTGCTTGGTTGATTATGTTTTGGTTGATTTTCATCACCTTTTGTTCTTTAGAAAGGGAAACGGCATCCGCAATTCCCATCCTAAAGGGTCCTTGATGCGTGTTTATGAGTTCTTTGGGATGTACTCTCATTTAATTTTTTACGCTTGGTGATTTTAGTTGTTCTGTTGGTACATCTTATTTTGGGGAAGTATGCATCATTTCAGATGTTTTCGGTCTTTTTACAGTTTCAATTCACTCTCAGGTCAAATTTGGTTTTCTTTGTCATTATATTCTGATTCTTCAAGTTATACCTTGTAGACGGAGTGTTTAGTCTAGGCTGCAGAAACAATGCGTCCTGAAATGTGGTGGAGGTGTTCGTTGCGCCCCGTAAATTATTTGCATTCTACAATCTACATTTTTTTACCCATTGGGTAATAGGTAATATCAAAAACTTGACAGAGCTGAAATGATTCTCCCAAATTTGTTATTGTTTATCCATAGTCGATAACCTAAGCGGACAAGCCTTTTTTATGTTAGATGACCAAATGGTAGATGAAAAGATGCATTCAAGAAGTAAATGATCTCTGCTTTCAGTAGCAGAGGAGACATGATGAATCTGAGCAAAAGCTATGCTTAGGGATAGCAAGCGTGTGCCAAATTTGTTTATGCCATGAGACTATTTGGCTAGAGGGTCGGATTTATGACCCACTTATGTACATCGTTTGCATTATCATATTAAGTAGAGGAAATGAGGAATTGTAAGATAAGGACCTGGATTTCAGAACGAGCATGTTGTTGCTGTTGTTAGGAGTGCCATGAGAATTATTTGTACCTCAGGTTGTTAGCTAGGGTTGTGTCATAATATAATTAGGATATGGTTTCATGAAGTAATTTACTGTCGTTTGGTGCTTTATTAGTTAACAAAAGTCGTGATTCACATGATATGTAACGAAAGAAAAAAAGGAGGGTCAAACAATGAAAAATCAACTCTGGGAAACTAAGTGGGTTCTTTGCTCTCCTCAAAGAGCTTGTATTGGTTTTGACTTAGTTTACTACATATACATTTCATTTTAAGAGATGAGGTGTTGTTTTACGACTAATTAAGATAGGCACCTTAATACGGCTAATGAAAATTGGCACCTTAATACAGCTAATGAAAATAGTCACCTTAATTAAGAGAAAGAAGAATATATAAAAGAGAATCATACCAAGGAAGCTAATGAAAGAGAGTAAGGAGTCTGGTTTATATTCATCATATGACTATGACTAAGTAGAACTTAACAAGATTGATGGTCACAACCAATGACTTAATACATATGGGAAAATGGTGGAAACGAAATCTACTATAAATAATATATATATATATAGAATCAGTTTGAGGGGGAAGAGGGAGAAAAGTTCTCTCGCTTCTCTCTACTCTTTATCAGTTTGTCCTAAAGCCGCTAACACAAGTTTTTTTCTGCCTCTCCGGTTTTGGTGTCTTCGCCGGAGCCGGAGAGGGTTTTTCCATTCTCAGTGTTTAATTATAGATGGTTATGCGGTGGCAAGGACCCGGAAAAGGTGAATCTATGGCGGTGCCGAGGCATGGAGAAACCGTGAGGTGGGGCGAGACGACGACAACGGCACAGCTGTGGAGAAGTGACAACGGTGACGACTACGGGGTGACGCGGCTGTCCTCCCGTGACGTGAACCACCAATCGGTTCGGAGGAAAAGCAACGCTCGACGGTGGAAGGATCTGGTCAAATACGGCGGCGGCGAAGGTTTGGTACCCCTCGCGGGTCTGAAAGGCCAGCGCCTTCCCCGTCCAGAAGAATCACTCTTCCCGAAAGCAGAGGTGGACCTTAGCCGGAGTTACCAACAAAAATCAGTGGCGGTTAAGTCAAGATATCAGATCTAAATCCGACGGCATAGAGGTTTCCGAGAGAAAGGAGGCGAGAAACAGCGTCTGAAGGCGGAGTTGGTTGGGAATAGGTCGGTCCCTCCTCCTTTCTGGTGAAGCCTCAGGCGACGCATCCGGACTGGTGAACCAGAGATGTTTTTTTGTTTGATTATCTTTGGTTAATGTTGGGTTAATTTTGGTTTAGCAAACCGTTGTGGTTCATACAAACCGTGTAAAAATCTCATACCCGGTTGAGTTATTGAATATTAATATTAATTTAACTAAATTTTTTTAAAAATAATAATAAGTAAACAGCCAAATAAATTATGAATATGATCTACACAATTTGTAAATATGAACAAAAACTTCCTATTAAAGTGATCAAGTTAGGGTACACACCTATATATTCTCTTCTAACTAATATTATTTCATGCATATGTAAACTATATGTTTTTGGCTTGAGTCATCTAACAAATTTATGATGTGGAATTGTGGGTGACGCTTGCTGAAAGAATGAAAGCAATATAAAAATACAAATGAACCAATTGTTTATATATGCATTAAAAAAAGTTTCTGACAAAAATCACATGTTATAAATTTATGTTGATCAACTATTCTTACTACATCTGTTACCAAAAAAAAAAAAAAAACTATTCTTACTACATACTTGAGGTTAAATATATTGTTTTACTTTGCGAATAATCACTACTAAAATGTTAAATATTGTTCCATGTTTATAAAGACATGTTCCAAGGATCATTCAGCATTGGTTTGTTTCTAGACCATTCTATGGGATTTTAATGGCCATCGAGTATTCAATTTAATAAGATTAAGACTTATGTTTTTTTATATTTGTATTTTGGATAACCTTTTTATTACCCAAACTTTTTATTGCTCATTTTCCTACTCCAACTAATTAAATTACACATTTTAATACTTCTACTAATTATTTTACCCATTTAACAACCTCGATTTAACGGAAAGTTAACGTCCGTTATCTCTAGATTTTTTAATATTTAAATATTAACATTTTAATATTTAAGAATAATATATTTCCTAAAAAACTAAAAAATCCCCCAAAATTGTTAAAAAAATATTTTAAAAAACCAAGAAATCTAAAATTCAACGAGAATAGAAATTGACCATAAATAAAAATTTAAGATGGAAAATTTCATTTTGAAGAATCAAACTAATTAGAAGGAATCCTAAAATTTCTAAAAGGGGGAAATATTTTTAAATAATAAACTATTATAAACATATTTTGAAATCCTATTTATCCTATTTATTTGTAAATTAACATTATAAATTTTGGAATTGATTTATATTTTTTTACTAAAATTAAAATAATTTTATCTAAAATTTATGTGGGAAATTCTAAAAAATGCGACATTTTGGAGGGGTAGTTCCAAAAATAACACTACAAGTTTTATTTTTTCACAAATACCATAAAATTTAAAAATTATTAAAATTAAAATATAATCTTAAACCCTCAAAACTAAATCCTAAACCCTAAATTATAAACCTTTGAATATCACCTTTAAGCATTTGTAGTATTTTTAGAAAACATAAACATTTAGTGATATTTTTGGAATATAAAGCTTAAAATGGTATTTTTAGAACTCACCATACAAAGTGTGGTATTTTAAGGAACTTCTCCATTTATTTTCCTTTTCTTAAATTTTAGAATTGTTTTATAATTTTCACTTTTAGAAATTTTGGTATTTCTTCAAATTAGTTTGATTTTGCCAAAAAAAATTCTAGATTTAATTTTTTGTTTTTTATAATTCAATTTGTTTTCAATGAATTTTAGATTTTTTTTTTGGGGGGGGGGGGGTT